>JBCJKH010025204.1:0-18348 GCA_039877255.1 Loriculus beryllinus | reverse complement strand
TACTTTGCTGTCACCCATAAGAAAACCTTAGACTTCATTTTAACTTTAGACATCACACAATGCTCCAGGGGTCAATAGTTGAAACAGACTTAAAATGCTAAAAATTCTAAATTAGTGAGTGTGCCTTCTGGCACAAACTGAATTGTTATACAAACAAACACGTATATACTTACTTGTTCTACAAGCAGAATTTTGAGGGAAGTCAGTACAGCAGAATTTTTGTCAATTAGCTCTTCACTGTTCACAGAATGAGAACCGATAAAGAGAATATTTGCTACTTTGACCTCTGATAGCAGGCTAAGTCCCCAGAACAAAACCTGGGCACTCTAATATGTCTTAATGCAAAATTTAGGTCAGTGTTACAAAAAAGCCCCAAAGTCCAACCCTTTTAGGGTCCTGTATTCATAACAGAATAGGCCAAGAATATTTCTCAGAAGTAGGGTTTATCTTTCTTTTAAGTAATATTTTGAACAATAGAAAAAAAGAAAGCCCAGAGCTTTCAAACCATACATAGACAGGTTTTCCACACATCTAGGTTAAGAGCAGTCTGATTCCAGAGCTACAAGTGAATTTTTTAAAGTTGGACATTTTTACTCATAGTATCATAGAATGGTGAGGGTTGGAAAGGACCTTAAGATCATCTACTTCCAACCCTCTGCTGTGGGCAGGAACACAACACAATAGACCTTGCACAAGGCCGTGTTCAACCTGGCCTTAAACACTGCCAGGGATGGAGCATTATTGACCCTTGGCATTTAATTTCAGCTCCCATGCATCACGTGTCCTTAATCTAAGTGTCACAAATAGTATAATTTGCCTCAATTTGTTGGTTTTTTTTGATGCCAATGAAACCAGCTGAGGCTTCCACCCTGTTTGAATCACTTCTCCCATTTTCCATGAGCATAAATTAATTTATATCTGACACTGAATGAGGTTTTTTTTTCTCAGTTATTAAGCCCACAGTCATAACTAATGTAATTTTTAATTTAAATTTAGATATATTTGAAATTGAGGTATCTGGAGCACATTACAATGAGAATAAAAAGTTTATTTGGTATTACGTATTCAACTAATTTAGACAGAATGGATAAATCTCTTTAGGCTTTTAGAATTACTGGTTTGTCACTAATAGAAATTTAACTTGGGAAGAATATGTTTTTTGTTTTTCCACCTCCTCTTTCAGGTTAAGTGACTAAATTAGGAGCTCTATGAGTCACACTTTTGAAAGAAAATGCACAAAGAACTGGGAAATTTTATAAGCAAAAAATATTTTTTCTTAAAAAACTCCTTAGCCTTTTCAGCAGTCAACTTCTGAATCTTGGGTATTCAGGGCAGGAAACCCAAGCTTCTGTACTCCACAAAATAATATCTAAACTCAGGACTCAAAGTTAGCATAATTTTCTGCCAGTTTTCTTTTAAAGTAATTCTACTTATACTGATAAATGCTTTCCATTAGAGATGATGAAAGAAAAGAAATTTGAGTCATGCAAGTATTGGCTTCTACCCTTAGTCTTTTCCTAATCTGTGCAAATTCAGACTGAATGTTAATGAGCAATGCCTTGTCCGTTGTCCAAAGAGGGGGAGAATCACAGAATCACAGAATCCCAAGGGTTGGAGGGGACCTCAAAAGATCATCTAGCCCAACTCCCCTGCAAGAGCAGGGTAACCTAGAGTACATCACACAGGAACTTGTCCAGGCGGGCCTTGAATATCTCCAACACAGGAGACTCCACAACCCCCCTGGGCAACCTGTTCAGTGCTCTGTCACTCTCACAGTAAAGGGAAGAAGTGTGATTTTTTTTTTTATGGTGTCCAGTCTCAGCAGATCTCACAACTGTCTCCAGGTGAGGGACCAGTGGGGGCTACGGCATCTGCCCAACAGTGGCAGAAGAAACTAGTCTAATGTCCTTCATTCCTGGGATGACATCTGTACTACCAAACAAGGAAGGATCAGGGATCCCACAGACAGGGAACATAGACTGACTCATGTTCACAGTGCTTAGGGGAAGGTTGGTAGGAGTGGTCCAAAACAGAGCCAGAGAGAGAACCAGCAGTGCAGATGATCTGACTCCCAGGACCTTATTCAATGGCTGTCTTGTGTTCAGCTGTACTGGACTACTATAGGGCTGTGTCCACAATTAGCAAAAAGTGGGGTGCAAAAGGAGAGATTTGCAGAGAGAAACAGTCCTGATAAACCAACATCTATGCTACCACATTTTGCTGCTTTATTGTGGATTTACTCTATTTGGAGCCTGTAAACAGAACACTCATTAGTGGTGGGAGCAGATCTTCCCATTCATCCCCAGAGAATTCAGTGCACTGTCTGAACCCAAAGCACGTGGAGGACGATGTAGAGAAAATATATTTCTTTTCACCTGCAGTAGGCTTTTTATCTTATTATTCAGGTAATGGTCAACATTCTCAGGGCAGAGAAAGAGCAGATCTTGCCCTGTGTGCCGTAAACATTACTTCAGGCAGTAGACAAAATGCTCCATCCAGCACATGTCGTACTGTGGTATTGAGCCTTTAATCTCCTTTTATAGCCTTTGCTAGAGATTCAAAATTCTGTTATTATTCAGATGGTTATGTACTACTGATTGGTCTCATTTATGGATTTTTCAAGTACATTTTAAAGGTCAAGCAAGTAATTTTAATCAGTCATGTGTTTTTTTTGACAGCTGATAATTATTGAATGTACAGCAGCACCTGGAAAGCAGATTTATTGCATTTGCTGTTACATATTTGGATTGGGCACAGGGATGGTGCTCCTCCCCTGCTTGTTTCACTCTCCATCATCATGTTGCTGGCACTGATCAGCCAGTGCATCCACAGGAGAGCACTGTCATTGCAGCACTTCAAATCTGAGTCACAGCTGCTTGGACAGGGGCCCAGGACCCATGTCTTACAGCTGCTGGTTAAGAAAGTAGTAACTGCATCACAGCAGTGCTGCCCTTAGCTCAGACCGTTCCTTGCTACTTAATCCATACCGCTTTCTGCTAGGCTGCCTGGCTATGAACCATCTGGAAATTAGTCTGGCATAGTTGTTCTCAAATTCTTGTGTGCAGGGCACTCATGGGGTGGTTGTGGAGAGCTGTCGGACTGCAAGCTACCAACTGACTGTCCTCACAATGTCTGCAGAACTGTAAGCAAAGGAAATAACAATATTTTCTCATTTCACCCAAAAGCAGTCACAGACAGAGAGCAAGGCTTAGAACTCAGGTGCTGTAACATCAGCTTCTACCATGTGAACTAAAGGGCTAATTGCATCGCTTATGACAGCAGTTATATGTACAGGGATGGGCAGCAAGGCTGACCAGCCCCAGCATGAAACAGATGAGATTCTTCAGCTTAGGAAAAAAAGAGAGTTAAATGGGATCTGACAGAAGCCCGTGAAGTCATCTATCGTGTGGAAAAATTGAGCTTGGGAGAACTGTGGGACATGTAATGAAGTGGTTAGAGAGTTGGTGTAAGTAGACAAAAGTGCTTTTTTTGGTGGCTTTCCACTAGGTTTTTGGAATGCATTAGGGCTGGGTGGAAGAGACTCAAAAAGGGATGAGATGCACTCATACAAGGCTGGTGACGCAGTAGTCCTGCTCCAGCAGCTGGCCGGGGAAGCCCCGGGGTCCCTGCTTGCTGGGAGCCAAGTGGCACACCTGGGGAAAAGCTGCTTCCATACATGTTGCTCTTGCACCCTTCCCTGAGCTGCTGGTGGAGGTGAAACTCGAGGGGTCCTTCATCGAGCCTGTGGCAGCAGCTCAGCTGCTTTTCAGTGTGAGCAGTGGTCAGGGGACCCTGTGTACCACCAGGACAATATGAGCTGTTAGTGAAAAAGGAGCTGGTTTTAGCCCTGCCTACACTTTCAGCTGGGATTTGTGTCTGACAATAGAATAACCCGACAACCCCAGGATTTTGCAGCCCATTCAGACTGTATCCAGATCTGCCCAGTCTTTTTTAATTTCCACAGCATAGTTTCTTAAGAAGATCTGGAGGGTGGAGGATTAAAACAATTTACAGTTTACAGAAACACGGCTGTTTTGCTCTGCTCATGGGAATAAAGTTCGTAGCACTGGTTTTATGGTACCACCTTGCTTTTATACTCCACGCTTTGTTAAACATGATAATGAGTTCAGCGCTATGTAGTGCACTTAGTGCTGCGCAGAAAATAAAAGTATTTCCTGCCCACACTTCAAAAGAACTGCTGTGATGGTAAAGGCTCTTTCAAGCTTAGGGCTGCTAGCCTAAACACTGTGTATGCTGGGTTAGCCTGTCAAAAAGCTCTGTATTGCAAATGTACATTTATCTTTGTAAGAATGGCAAGCTCCCATGGAAAGCAAAACACTATATAAAGCAGTTCACTGAGGCAGTATGTTTTACCGTATTCCCCTTCTGGAACAGAGAGGAGTTTTGTATTACATTAATCGGCTTCTAAGCCCTGAAGGTCACAATTATCTGGCCACTATTTTTTCAGTATTAGGGATTTTAGTACATGATTAACTTTCATGTGTGCATCATTAAGATGAAGAATTGTTTTTGAAGTTTCAAATAGAGCAGCAGGTCTTAGCTGTAGTATTTGCCATACTTGCTCAGACACTGTTAAAAGGGATGATTTATAGAAAATCCAGCTGTGAGTTTTCATTTCTTCAAGAGCAGGAGGCGGGACTAGAAACCAACCTAAAACCAAGCGGAGCATTGATCAGAGTAGAAATGATGTAGAGCACAGCTCCGCAGACAACAGCTAAGCATCGTGGAAGTGTTAGCTGGCAGCGATAAGGAGGCAGAAGCAGCACTCAGTGACAGAGGAGCCATCTGTCAGGAACTGGGAATCCGATTTCAGGAGGGCAGAAAATGAAGTGCAGAAGAAAGTGATTTTGGTTCAGAGGTACAGTGAAGCCCAAGGATATCTGTGGACAGTAAGTTTCTATACTGTAACAGGGATATTTAAATACAGCAGATAGTATGCTGTTTGGAAGGGCTTTTCAGCTTTGAAAACAGGTATAAATAGGTCCTTTATAAAATAGCTTTTGCTTGAAGGTTTTTATTTATTTTTGAGATGTAAATAAGCTTATCTGTTTGAGGTGGTTTGTTTGAAAACTTGGAATCTAACTTTAAAACTGCTGGTGTCCGTCACTTCAGAGGGTGGTTTTGTTTAATAAGGTCATCTCCTGTGGAGGGTAAGATTTGTTCATAAACTTTCTGAAAAATATCTTAGAAGAAAAGACTGCTTTGGCCCCAGTTGCGAGGTGAAAAAGGGGAGGCAAGAATATTTTTTTTGGAAAGGGGAAAGGAGTTCCCACCCAAATAGATCTAAACTAACTGGAACTACAGTGTATAAACACCCCGGGGCTAGATCCTACCCTCACTTACACTGATGTAAGTCAGGTTTGAGTCTACTGCAGTTAATAAAATTACTCCTGATTTAATTAAGGGTAGAATTTGGTTGCACATTTCTTAATAATGAAAAAGCCCCGTGGTTCTTTCCAAAGTGCATTTTATGTTAACAGATTATTAAGGGCTTGCTTTAAAATATGTTAAAATTAATTGTAAACTCACATTATGTTGCATCTTTTGTCATGTATTTGTATCCTTCTTTAAAATTAGCACAAAAGGCTGTGTGAGATACTGTAAGCAATCCTATTACTTCTTATTAGCAGGTTCTCAGATAAGGTTTGCACTGCTCATAATTTCATGCTTGTTTCAGTTCAGTGGCTCATATTTAGGGTGATGTGCTGTAATAACAGAAAGTTTTGTGAAGCTCCAGCTGGGATCAATAAGGCAATATTAGCTGTAGCAGAAAAGTGTCAAAAGTTTTGTACAAGACCCCAGACTGTATTATTGGGAATGAAGCTTTTCTATTACAAACTGTATAAAAAAAAAAATTACTCTTGTTGCAGTGGTTTTAATGTATGAGTTAGAAGCAGAAGCATTGGCTGCTGACTGAGGAAAAAAAAACCCAACAAAACCAACGACCAAAACCCACTCACTATTATGGCCCAATATGGATGACAAAACACTGTAGCATGTGTGGGAAAATGGCTGCAGTCCAATGTCTGGAACCATTTATCTTCTGGTAGAGTCTGGAAGATGACTGTTTTATGTATTTTACAGAAATCCCTGCTGATTGATTTCATTTACTTAGGGGGAGGGGACACAGTGACTGATGGCGGGGACAACTGGGGAAAACAAAGTGGATTCTTTGCATTATCCCGACATCCTGTTCTGGTTAGGGTTGTTGGCACCTTTGTAGGGAGCCAGAGTCTGCTGGGCAGCCCGGTATGTCCTGCCACTGCTTTCGCTACTGCACACAGCCAGAAGTTTGCTTCTTCTTTCTGGGTCTCAGTGAGCTGAAAGACGCGGGTTCTGTTTCCACTGGCACCAGGCACATTTTTGAAATGATGATTTGCAAAGGTCTGAAGGGGAATGGACAGAAATGGGTACAGGTCTCTGGAGCCTGCTGGTAATTTGGCTGATATTGGTAGGGGCTGTTATTGAAGAGGGAGGAAAGGATTTGTGAAAGAGGAAAAGTCTGCTCTCAGTATGCAGGGCTTGCTGGAATAGCACATCCCACTTTGGCACAAGAGGTCTGTACGCTAGAATGTTGATACAGTTTTCTTCTGACGTTTGTTGCTAAAATAGTCACAATTCCTGGTGTTTCTTTATTTGTAAGGAATAAAGAGCTTGTCAAGCATGGTAGAGACAACAGGGATATACTGTACATCAGTGTCTTTCCTTTCCCTTAAGTCTTATTTTTAAGTTTATTCTGCTTGTTTGTCCATCAAGGTGTTTGCCTTCAAATCAGTTAGTCTCACGTCACTGCATGATAGTCGCTTGTTATATACCAGGCATATCTACAGACATTTCCTTTCATGTTGCAGGGAATCAGTGCCAACATTTTCCATATGATGAAACAAGAGTGGAGAGATGTTTCCTGTTCAGTACACTGCTACTGTGTTGAGGTTTAACAAAGAATGAGGAGAAAATGGATTTTTCAATTGACAGTAGTAGTTCATTTTGTACCCTTCAATCTCTTCACAGGGTCCTTTACTAATGGTTACAATACTGTAATGGTCCAATACAATGGTCCAATGCAGGGTCACATAATAAACCTGGGGAAAGATAAGAGTGTTGTGTCTCACCCATCACATCCAGTTTCCCAGACATAACCACTTGGTATAATCAAGACATTCTTCATTGACAGAGTGGGAAAGAAAGAATGATCAATCTTCTGCTTTTCCCCACCTGCCAAGGAAGCTTCACAAATTTATCAAGTATATTTATCAAATCAGTAGGAGCTATTAAGCACTCTGCTTAAATAATATCCCAAGAATAAACCCAGCATCACCTCTGTTCTGAACAGCATCCTGGACTATTGCCCTGCAGCGTCATTCAGCCCCCTCAGGTCATTTGGCTTCACTGCTCATCGTGCTGTCTTGATGCACACGCATTTTTTGTCTGTCTGTAGAGGATGTGCTTATGGCCGGATGTCAGACATCTCTTTGTTGTGCATGTGTTGACCTCTGATTTGTAAGTTTATGGGAATTTAGGTTAATTGTAACCTTTTCTACTTTCTTAATTTTGGCTTCCTTTTCAGCCACCTTGTGTTTTGGTTATCCTCCCACAGAATGTTTTCTTGCTGAGACTCTCTCAGAAGAGTATCCAATTTAGCTCTTGATGAGTTGAATTCGAGCCTTTCCTGGTTTTTGGTAGATCTAATTGAAGTGGGTAGGGCTATGGGTTTCAGGTGATGGCACCAGTTCTTTTCCTTGGGTATGCCACTGAACTGTCCTAGTACACAGAGCAAATCTAGTGCCCTGGTGACTTTTATAGAAAATCTGCCTTTATAATGTGGTCCTTGAGGGGGACTGCCTTCCCCGTGAAGGGCTCTTTAGAACCCTGAGAGAACTCTTTGTGAGATAGTGCTGGTAAACAGATCCAGTGTAAGTCCAGTGTCTTCCTTTAAGCTTGCATTTGGCAGGAGGAAGAAAGAGCGGTTTAAACTGATTAAAAATTGTTTTTTTTCCCAGTAGGACCGCATCCTCTTGGTGGATTGGAGTAGGTTTGGGGTCTACCAGCCCCCAACCCTTACTCTTCTGTAAGAATTACTAGAATGGTGTGCTCAGGCTCCAGTCATTTCAGTTACTGCCTGCACAGTCCCTACATTTCTATCAGTCACCTTTTAAGTCTCTTCATTACTTGGAAACATCCTTCATGTTACCACCACAAATGTGCCTTCCTGCATGCACTGCTTCTTACAGGTAAAATATCATATAACATATTTTACACACGTTGTGCATTATCCCAGTTTTAATGAATTTTGTCCTTTTGTACTTTGTGATATAGTATATGGCAAGCATAGGCTGGGTGATAGAGCTACAGCTGCCTCTTGTTTTCTTATCAGATACTGTTAGAAAAAGAAAATTAGATTAAAAAAAAAAAAAAAAAAACACCAAGAAGAAGAAAGGAGCTCTGTAGGCTGTGGAACATTATGAAACCTCCCACTGAATGTCTGCACAGGACATACAACAGCAAAGCTGTTATGTAGTAAATGAGTTTGGAGTAGGGGCCAACTGAATGCAATGCATAAGTGATTTACTTATAACTTTGACCTAGAATCATGAGGTTTTGCTGTCTCATAGCAAAGATGACTTCATGTGACCCTTTAAAGCCTTCAGCATTAAGTGGCATTAAGTTGATGGCTACTTGTTTTGTACCTTCAGTGAAAAGTTATGCATAAATCAAGTAAGCTTTGCTTGTAATGTACTCATAATCCACGCAAGCAAAACTCCCACCCAGATCTAGTGATCAAGCATGGTTTCTTGAACTCAGAAGAAAAGGTCACTTTTTAAAAAATATGGGGATATAGTAGTCAGGCCACCCAGGCAATTTTTTTTGGCTAGGACATTGCTTTAATTAAGTGATTGTAAATTGAAATAATAATAGGATGCTGATTTAAGCAGATAAAAGCCAGGGGACCTACATTAAGCTCAATTTTCATCCACCAAACGCATCCAGACGAGCTGAGCTCACTTGCTGTTTGAAGAACGTTTTTGGACAGAAGGACAGACAGGATGGGCTGAGGTTAAGTCCTGAATGTTCTGGGGTTTGCATACTTAAATCCAGCCCTTAGCATTGTTTTGTTCCTTAATTACCTCTGGTTTGTTGATTTATTGATGCTTTTGAAGGCAAGGAGACTCAGTAAAACATAATCATCCTGTGTCACGTAAAAGCTCCTATTAAATCTCTGGACATTATAGACAAAAGGAAAGGACTGATTGAGGGGACTTTTATGGAAATGGTGTTCCACCTACAGGTAAAAACTTTGGTAGCTGTCTTTTAAAGGCGCAGTTGAATTCCTGAATTACAAATGAAAAGGAAATTTGTGAGAAAACTCTGGTTAGGACTGTCTCAGTTCTTGAATCTGTCAATACAACCATCAATTTGGGCAGAAGGTGACTGGGAGCAGTGGTCCTGCAGAAGGGGTTGGTGGCTTCATCTTCATGGGGCACTGCTGGGAGAAGTGACGGCTGGACTTACCTATTCTGTATTAGATGGCCCTTCCATTTAGGTGTGGCTTTGGGCAAATGGGAATAATATTTGCTTTGGCACTTGTTACACAGGCTTTGAATGGGGGTGACAACCATGAATGGCAGACCTTTGCCAGCCATGACCACTGATATGTAGTTAGAAAGTCAACTGTACATCAGTCAACACAGTCAACAAAGTCAACACAATCCCACATGGCTTAGTTTTCGGGAAATATTTGGAGCTTGCACCCACCCTCTGCTGCCTGTGGCCCTGGGAACCTCATACCTGCCCCCCACATGCTGAGTCTAAAAGGCACCTTTTCATCTTCTTTTCCCGCACAGCAGAGCATAGCACAGCATCCAGGCATTACTCCTTCTCTCTGCACCTCTCTTGTGTCTGTGCATCCCAGCTGGTACACCTAGAGCAGTGCATGGACCCCTGTTTGTCACAGAAGAAGGACATAGGAAATTGTTTGTTCAGGAGGTGTTAATTTGTCACCTCCCTCCACCAGTGGCTAATGATGTACTTGGGCAGTTCTGATATATTAATTTGGTTTGCAAGAATATGCACACAGATGACCAGGAGTGAATGTGGTTGGTATAGATGCAAGGATGTGTACCTCTCTAGTGCTTGTGAGCACCTGAATTAAAAATATAGATGTATGTTAATATTTAGCACATACATGGTGCATTAAATCTCCATAATCCTGTAGGAGCATGTCTAATTTATACATCCAAACAAATGGAAGAGGTAATCACACATAACAGTCAGTCTTTTCATCACTTACCCGATGAGGAATGAAGATGATGTTTTGTTTGGACTGTTATTGCTTATACATAACTGACAATACCATCCGATATTCTCAGTTTGTCATTACAAGAACATTTCAGACTGCATAAGACATTTCAGCTGCGTAATGAGTTAAACTTCACTTTTTTTGCTAAATTGAAAATTAGAAGAGGCTGACCCAGATCTCAGGAGGATTCTCCACTGGAATGCGGAACGAGCTAAACCAGTTCATTTTAAAAAATTGTTTGAAAATCATCTGTCAGAAAATAGTCTTAAAAGCCTGGTACTGATAATGAGCATGTTGGCAGACCTTTAAAGCAGCAGTCAAACACCCTCACGCTTCATTTTATTTATTTATATTACATTTCTATTGCCCACCCGAGCTTCCAGAGCAAATTCAATAGACAGCTATAGTTCCGCCTTAATTCCTCAGCCCTGGTTGCTATGGCATCCAAGTTAGGACAGTATCTGGGAGCTCCAGGTGGCTAAGCACACAGATGGATGATACATGAGCAGAAATTTAGGGAGCCATGAGGTGGTATCTTATGACCAAGGGGTATTGACCATAGTTTTTGCAGAAAGGGGCAAGGAATTGTGAACACTGCTGGGAAACCTGGGCTTTATTTAGCTGCAGTGAAAGCAGCCGCCTGTATCAGCAACCTACATTTGTACTGAAAGGCTCTGGTAGTGAGCTATGAAATAATTTAATGAAATGTTCAAATTAAATACAGAATTAGACATTAGGAGTGTCTGGCTGATATCACCTGTAGTCATGCTCAATAGCATTCTGCCCTGTGATTCATTCCACTCAGCTCAGTAGGATTATAATAGCTGTTGGATAAGATGGCCAAACTCAGCCTTCAAGTTAAAGGCATATATAATAAGAACTGTAAGAATCGTGCAAAAAAAAATTCTTTTTATTTACAGTCTTGGTACTCAGAATTTGTCCCATAATATAATACAAGTAGGATCTACAAATTCAGATTTTTTTAGTCTTAACTGTGTTCAGGATCAATATTCAAACACTTTGGTAGAGTTTTCCCCTCATCCAGTTGTCACTGCTTTAAGTCACATTAATAGCAAGAATTAATTTTCATTGAAAGTATTTTTCCCATCATTTCTTTGTTTCCAGTAAGAAAAGAACAAGAATAAAGACTACCAAACAAAATATAACTTGTCTAAAATCTCATAAAAGCTCTTACACAAGAATCTATCAAGCCTGGGAAAATATGTGTTCTTTTGTAAAAACATATTTTTCCTTGAAGTCACTGCTAGATTGCAAAAGTTCACATAACATATTGGTATGTGTATGTGTTTATGTAAGACGGACCTCTGTATTTCACTTTCTGATGTCAGTGTTGCCTTGGCAACTGTGTTTTATTGATTAGTAGAACGTATGTAATTTGTTTTAGGGCTGCATCATCTTACAAGTTCATTTTTCTTGGTGAGAAGTGATTTCATTTTCTTATTCTCCAAGTAAAGTTATTTTTACGATATGAGAAAAATCCTTTTGGGGATGTTTTTGTGAACATACACAAAACACAAAAGAGTTTGGCAAATGCTAATAAAGTCATTTAATACTTTACCAATAGATGCATTTCTAAAGTTCTTTTGCTGTATCTGTTAGCCTAGTATCCTATCTGCTGCTTCCGTGATAACCAAAAGGAGATGCTGTCCATGCAGTTCCAGTTATTAGATACCCAAATGGTGGTTTTCCTCTAGAGATTTCAAATTCCACTTAGTAGTACTTTGCAGGATCTCTTTGAACAAAATGTTATTATAAAATTTATTTTACATGTCGGTAAGCTAAGATGCAGAAGACTTAGCCACACTGAAATAGGACTAAGTCTGAAATAGTACTGAGAGTAGCTCCTGAAACTTATGAACCTTTTGTTCTACCCATTCTGGGTTTGTCAGGTCTAAGGCTTAGCTCCTGACTCAGGACAGCAACGGTTAATGAACCAATTGTCCCATCACCAGTCCTATTTCTGTGAGTGCTGGTCGTGTTTATGAGAAGTCGTGGTCCTGACCTGAAGACCCTTCAAATTCACACAAACTGAGCAGAGGATGGAAAGGGTAGGTGGGACACCATGCCTCAGTTCAGGTGGTGCCATTGCCTGATTACATGCACAGCTGGAAAGATCCGCCTAGTAAGATTTACCAAATACCATCCTGCTTTTGTTTTTATCCTTTCATCTTGTGTTTATTTGTTTTATGGTTTATGAGTATCACAGGAGCCAAGAGCAGGCAGGGTGTCCAACTTCCCAGATCAAATCAGGCAGCAGAGCAGCAAGAAAAAAATTTAGAGACTGGGGAGAAGGAGGAGGAGTACAAATAACAGATGGGAAAGTAATGGAAGTCCAGCCAGATGTTAATGTAAAAGCTGTCTTTTTTACGTACAACTGAAAGCCTACCCATCCCTGCAGTCCTAATATTAACAATTTACAAATTGCAGCAGTGATTGTATTTATATGTCATACAGATTGTAAATGATGGGAATGGGTATGTCAACACACATAGGAAAACAAGTCTGAAAATCTCTAGCACTTTCTTTAAATATAATAGTTCCTGACAATTAAATATCCCATTGGCTGTTATCTAAATATTTATCTTCAACAAAAGTACGAGAAGTCCACAGTTAGAGAAAACCCACGGTCTTCTGTTCTGTGTCTTAAAGATTAAATTATGTTCTACCTTTGAAAAAGAGCTCAGTTCCTCATTTTATCCTGTTTTGTGGGTAACTGCGAAATAGAAAGAGAAAAGGGTCTGCCATTGATGGCACGCAGGGACAAAGGCACTGTTACTAGATTGTGGTTTTGAAGTCTGTTTACCATGCTAAGTCAGAGACCATAATGTGAAATCATGTTTTTAATCTTTTGGATTAAAACATTCAGCAACAGGCCTTCCTAGCAACAAGACTGTGCCTAGCACAGAGCCTTATTTTCTTGCAAAGATCCCACAGTTTTACATGGATTTTCTGGGCCAGTCTTTGGCAGCAACAACAATAATTTATTCCAGATGAAACTCAGGCCCACTATAACTGTGAATACTATGGTATTTGTCTAAAAAAATCAGGAAGTGCTGGCATTTTCTAGAGAGGCCGTGTGTCTTACGGAGAACCCAGTCCATTTAATTCAAGCTTTTAGGTACCCAGGGTTAAGCAGATGGTCCAGCCCACTTGTCATAGTTGCTTAAACTCCTTGTCCTGTCTAAGGAGAGCAGCAGTTGCTTACTGAAGACCTGCAGTGGGAGATTGGTTCCCCCTCTTCATTCATCCACCCACCCAAGGATGATTCAGTCTGCCTCATTCAAGTAAATACCTCTTCCATTGGGAATATAGAGAACAATAGGAAATAAATGCTGGCACCTCCATGCAGTTGAGACCCATTTACTCATTTGAAGATGGATGTGACTTATCTTCCTCTTGCATAGTAACCCAAGAATCTCATCCCAGAGAAAGGAGTTCCTGAGCTTCACTTGGTCTGACTGGGTTTAGCTCACATCTTCTACATTTAACTCAAAGGAGATAAATTCACTCTTTTGTAGAATGACCACTCGTAAGACTCCATGATTTTGTCTCTTATCCTTTCCTGCCTGTCTGTGAAGACTGTAAACTCTGTAAGGGACCAGTCTGTTTGTCACTGAATATTTGGGCATCACTGACTGTTGCAAGGTTCTAATCTTGGCTGAGGTTTGTAATGAAATATAAAGAATAGTAATTATTGTGCAAACTTCTCCCTGCGGACCACAAAAAAGCTGAGTAAAAGCTTTGTTCTGGTAGAATGCATTACATGTCTTTGGTTAGTATTAGTAGAAGGTGGGCTTTGGTTGTGACATGGTTTGTGGACACAGAGGGTGAGTCTCCAGTGATGTTGGACTTGATGTGTGTTTAGGGAATGGTGGCTGCTTCTTGGGTTTCTATGGATATGACTTTTTCCTCATTTTTAGTTATTTCTTCTAGGGACATTTGTGCTGGAGCTTACTGGATCTGTGGCACTAGGAAACACTGTGCACCAGGGTCCTTTCTTTTTTGAACCAAGGCAAGTACATAGCTCAGGGCAGAAGTAGACTGCAGAGAGCTTACTCAGCCCCTCAGCATCTTGTTCCCTTGGAGTTTCTAAAGAAGGAAGCGGTGGGAGGGACACGGCTGTGAGCACAATGTGAGGGTGTTACGCTGTAAGGACATTACGCACTCACTCCTGCAACACTGACAAAGAATGCAGCAGTGATATGTTTCTCTAATGAGTCAGTCTGGAGCTGACAAAAGTTGGAACAGCCCCATTGCCCAGTGATGAGTAGCGGTTTTGACCTTTATTCCTATCTTAGAGAATATTGTAAATTTGAGCTAAATGAATTGCTTTCTGAGCACTGGTATCAGCGCAGCCTAGTTTCTTACAGATTTTTCTCCTCCCACTTCACTGAAGCAAAGTCCTTACTTCCCCTCTTCCATGCCACTCCCCAGATCTCTCTCCCATTCCTCAAATATTTGTTGGGAAAGTGGTACATACACTGTGGCTGATGCAGAATGCTGCATAATCTTTAGCCATCTGCCTGCTACTTCTCAGTATGGGTACTGAGTCAACTCCCAAATGCCTTTTCCTTACTGGAATACTAAGCTTTTCTCAAATAGCTTTTCTAAAATGTAGCGTCTTTGAGACCTAGCATTTGACTGAAATAGGCCAATAGATTCTGAAATTATATTTGTGTGCAGGGTATGTCCCAGAAACACAGGTGGTAAGAATATTATATCCTTAGGCAGCAATAGTACAAATACACTGTAATGCAAGCAGAAATTAAAAGCATTATGAGGAAATTACTAGGTGAAGCTCTATGAGTTGTGTTTTGGAGACAGACATAAAAGGAACACATTTTTAGGTTTGCCATAAAATCTTTTAAATTATTATAGTGGAAAATTGTTGAGCAACTCACCATAGTGAAAATACGGGACTCACCCTGCCAGTTCATCCCTTATTTATTCCGGCCCAGTAGATGGATAGCTAGTGATGAATTCGGTCTGAGCTTATCAAGTGAACAACTATACAGCTTATAGATGGCTAAAGTTACATGAGTGCACTGCACCTATAAAGTGACAGCTATTTTGGTCATCTCTTACTCTGCCATTTTAAAAGTATTATTAATGTCTATTAAATAACATTTAAAAGGGAAATAAAGTAAGATTTGGCAGTCTGAAGGCTGCTTTTTAGAAAAAGATTCTGACTATGTTTAGGATGCAGGATTTTAGGAGAAATGTAAGATTAGAGACTAAAACTGTTTCTAAATATACCCAGTTGTGCTTTTTATTAAAGGGAGTTGTTCCTAGCTCAAAGTCCCTACAAGTACTGTGAAAGCATGCACCTCTGACGTACACAACAAGCTACATATATCACAGCTTGAAGTCAAGGTAGATGCCCAGTTCTGTGTACTGTTAGTTCTTGGTGGCTTTTACAATTATTTCCAGTAGAAAAAACAATTTCTGGGAGTGAAAGAGGGGAAGAGAAGGGAAGCAGGAGGGAGCCTGGCAGAAAGGATCTAAATATCTTACACATTTTGTATAATTACGGATGAAATAATTATGAAATAAACTCCTAGGTAATTCCAAGATAAAAACCCACCATAAAGCTATGCATTATATGTCAGTTAAGGATAAGCTTCCATCTTAGCATTCCTGGGGACTCATTTGTGATGTTATCCTATCTTATATTTTCATCTCATGAAAGCCATATTTGCCTTCTGGTCGTGGCGTCATCGTGGTAAAAAAGAGGTGGTGCTACTGGTGTCACAGTTGACTGCCGTACTTTGAGCAGCTCCGTTAGTGCACAGCTCTTAAAGGCTGCTCTGGAAGGGTCTTTACGTTTATGACAGATGCTAATGCCCTGATGGCTTCCAGAATGATGGAGGAGAACGTTTCACCCTTTCATTTCAAGGCATCATAAAGTCTTGGAGACTTCTGAGGCTGTCTGCCAGATGTGATTAAAAATTAATGAAGCAGAGCAATTGTACCTTATGCCCCTGACAGAAACTTGAATAACAGCTTTTCCTAAGACAAGCCTTCTAAATGTTTGGGGGGTTTTTTACATCTGTATTTCTCTCCTTTCTGACCACAGTGACAATTTCCTTATCATAAAAAAATTGGAAAACAATAGTAGAAGACATTTGAGACATTTTTCATGCAATATCCTGCAAAATCTAGTTGGATTCTGCTCATTGCACACAGTGTGAGCTGCAAAGACAGACTGTAAACTGAAGCATAAAACTGAGTCAACAGGTGTTAAGTGGAGAAGCAGATACACCTCTGTTGAGTGGTACAGGAGTTGCCTTCAGTAACTCAATGTGTGCAGTTGAATTGTGGCAAAATGTTTTTTAGGTGAGGTGCCTACTGCATTGCTTCAAAGCATGTCTGCATTGGATGAGAGAGTAAATATCTTTTCTGTGTGCTATTACCTCAGCTTAAAATATTTTAAAGGAAAGGAAATAGAAAAAAGCAAGCAGTGAGGAGGTGTGTGATCGCTACACTGATGCTTTCGGAGGTCATTGGGAAGGGTTACTGCTCAGGCTCTGACATTGAAGAAAAGCAATATGACAGCAAATTAATATTAATTAATGCTTCTTTACTACTTTACATATGCTGAGTATTGCAGAGACACAAGCTAAATGTAGACACTTGGTTATACCGAGAGAGGTTTAGTTCTTCAAATCCTGTCAATGTTTTTGAGCAGTTTAATATAAGTAAGTGTATGTTTGACTGAGCATTTTCTTTGCAAAAGCAGAAAAAAACAGTCATTATCTGTAAACTGTTCATAGGGCTTTGTATACAAAAGCTTTTAGAGCTAAATTCTGATATATTCACTCATACTAAATAGGAATGTACACCTTCAGGTTGTTTAATAGTAGTGTAAGTGTCTGGTGTTTGGCAGTGTTCACCATGAAATAATGTTTTGGAAAGGTATTTATCAATGAGATTATAATTCGGGGATTTGCTTTATTTGAAAGAACATACTCCAGGGTGGTCAGACACAGTTTTTGTCCATTGTGGTACAGGATAATCATGGGCTATTTAGAACAGGAGTATTTTCCTGACACAAATACTGTTCTTTTAGGAGTAGACTTTCATGATAATCTATTACATTATCATGACATGAGTAAGCAGTTATTCATAGTCACTTCATAGTTCCCCCCAACAGGATACTGTTAAATAAACAATGTTATTTAAGGAACTGGCAATTCTCTCTTCGTGCTTCACCCAAACTATATTCTTAGCTTTTCATTCACTGATATTTTTGCTTTCTTGGAGTCCGTGCTTCTTCCGTCTAAAATTCACAGTTCTGCAGACCTCTCATTTGAACAAATCTGTGATATTTTGGGAGAGACCTGCTCATTCATATTCATCAGAAGAAGTGAGGGTTAACTAATCTGAGCAGCTGAAGTTACCACCCAGCACCCCTTACAAACTGTGGAAGTCAATATTGTATGAAACGGTACCATTTCTGTAAGCAGGACTGCAAATGATGCTGAGATGCCAGCATGGCAGGAATATTAGCTGCTGTTTGGAGGAAAAGCAGAGAAGTTTATTGAGTTTCTGCAATCAGGTGTGGCAATCAAAAGGTAGTTAAATGCAAGGCCTGGAAAAGTAAGCTGTGCATTCCAGCCACAGTGGCTGAACACTGCTCAAGTTAATGTCTTCATCCAAGAACAGAGCTGGAACTGTGTCGTCAAAACATCTAGTTCAGCAAAGAGTAGTAAATTTGCCACCTGGCTGGTGTGAAACCAAAGCGACCTGTTTGGTCAGGTGTGTCTCAGAGTTTGTGTTTTTCAAAGTTGTCCTGAATCCAGGGTTCCTCTAAGGAAGAGTAAATATTAGTCCTGCAGGTTTTGACAAACAGTGGATTAGATGAGCTTTCACTCTTCACTTTGGGCTTACGTTCTATGGTTAATTTCAATGTTTTAGATGAAGTCTTTTTAAGATAGAAATGAACATGACTGTTCTTGGGAGGAGGAAAAAAAGTCTTTTTTTTTAGTAGTAGTTTTACAGGATGTGGC
>JBCJKH010025199.1:0-27142 GCA_039877255.1 Loriculus beryllinus | reverse complement strand
ACCTTCAAAATCTCAGCATCATTTTAAGATACTCTACAGCTATATTACAGGAAAACCCATTGTGCAACACTTCAGCTTTTTCCACTGTGTGTTCATATTAATACTTAATTGCTTGAAATCCCCAAATTCATCAAAAATAAAGCTGGAAGAAATCTTAAAAGGTCCTTAATTCCTTCACAAGCACTTCATAGACTACACTTAGGTTATTCCCAGCATCTTTTTCACATGGCTTAACAGGTTTCTGTGAAGACTTCAAATGTCTGCAGAAAAAATGCCTGAGCAGCTACATTCAGCTTTAAAAGCATGATAAATCTTCTGTTGTATGCTTTTATACAGTAGGACAATAAAAACCTAATCATTTTTCCAGACCATGGATGCATGGTATAATAAAAAGGTCAAGACTGTAAGGTAAGTGAGAAGAATCTTTAAGCCCAATTTGTTGCACAAGACAAACTGGACCACAGTAGTCCTTTCCAGACTGAGGATTTAGTACTAAGGTGCCACATTCCACCCTGCAGAACAGTCAGCCTAAGGATATCATTAGGATAGCTCTAGAAAAGCAGCAGTGATTAACTAGAGCTCAAGATAAAGCTGCAACCCATCTGCTGTGAAGCAGGAAGGGAAGCAGATTAGCTCTTCTATGCACATCAAGATTTAAATGGAGAAACTGAGTCAAATCATTAGTAATAAACTCTTTTACTTTGAGAAACTCTTCCACATGCCATGAAAGCTTGAGGGAATCCCAGCAAGGAAGGCAAGAACCCTCAGCAGTGACACTACTTTTTTCACTGGAGTTAGGACTTGTTGATCCTGAAGAAAGCAAGGCTGGAAGTGGTCATGAAATAATTACAGTGAAAAACCATTCCAGGTTTCTAAACTTCCATGATTGTACAAACAGATCAAAATATTGAACTCAAATTGTGTGAAAAGAAGCCTAGAAGGAAAACACTTTCCCTGCAAACTCAGGAAGGGTTATAGGGTTTAGTTAAGTATAACAAAAAACATGGAATAAGATAGACGTGATGGACTTCACGCTTTTCACTTTTGCAAAAGGGAAGTTTATCATTTAGGATTAGCTTGGAGGTGGGCAGAAAAGGGCAATTTCACTTGACTAGTTTACCTCAGAGCTGTATCACTCAAGTCTACATACAAGGGATCACATCATTTCGTCTTGGTTAGCAGGAGAAAAGCAACAGAAAGCTCGTTAGCACTCAGATACTGAGGATGTGATCTCACATAGCAGAAACTCTGATGCTGACCAGAGGCACACCACAACTGGTGCTTCATCACAGCCTCTAGTTAATTAGGACATTATGAAATAATAATGAAAACCTTTGTCCATTATCAGTAACCAGAAAAGGAGACACATGAAAAGAAAAAGACGCATTAAAAGCAGTCCTTCCATTTCTACATCTTTTAAAGACATCGTTATTATCCTAAAGTAACGGGAAAACATGGCTGAAAGTATCTAAAACCTTTTGCTTTCAAACACATGTGCTATCCAGAGTACTGTTACTGGATAATCACAGGCAGTAAGAGACCACAAATGCATTTATGCTGCAAGCACTGAGTGCAGAAGCAGTGTCAGAGCAACAGAAGGAATTTTGACTTCTCGATAGATTTTTTTGTCCACAAAAAGGCACTTTCCTCTATTCCTTTTATACAATACAAATGCATTAATAAAGTTGAAGGAAAAAAAAAGGAAATCAGCAAATCCCCAAAGGATTTGGATATACCAAGATAAACACAAGCAGCTGTAACAACTTTTTTGGATTAAGCACAAAAACAATAGGTTTACTGAAATGATTTCTAATCTTTTAGGTTTCAAATTATTTTGTCAAGAAATTCTTCCTAGGAAATAAAGACCTATAGAAGAACACCTATAAAGGCCAAAAAAAGTGAAAGATTTACCAAGTACAGGAATTAAACTGACATTTGTTTGCTGCCTTGCAGCTTTGTTGTTGTTTCCCTGCTACCTGAAGCCAAAAGCCTGATAAACACATCAAAATAAGAAATGGAAGGCAGCCAGCAAAACAGCAACTGGAAATGGAGACCAGAAAGGAAGGAAAACCATCTTACTTTCTAGTTTCTTATTATAACTTGACAATACAGTAAAATAATGAAAAATGACAACATAAGTGATAAATTCCAATTAATAAATTGAGTTCCAGCAAAAATACATTTTGAAATAGGATAAACATACAAAGAATAAATTATGCACTGCTCATCTGCTGAAATACTCAAAAAATCCAGCTGTCTTCATTCCACCCCTTCAGTTACTGCTCCAATTTACTTCTTGTTATAAATAGCCAGCTTACATCTATCACGTATCTGAAGTCATTGACAGATCTGTAAGGAGCCTAACAATTTAGCTGAGGTCAAATACCCAGAAATGCATCCCATTTTGAATCAAAGACGGGAAGAGAAAATCTACCAGTACTTAGATTTAAGAGTTAATCATCTGTTGCTAAAGCAGCATGCTTTATTTTTCATTTGCACTTTTTGGCCAGACATTTCATCAAGAGTTTAAAGGGCCTATTAGCCCCTTTACTGACCTCTGTGACAGTAGTAGGGCGCTCAAACCACCGGTTAATGATCATGGTCACAAACCAATCAAACCAGCAAGAGGCATACGGACCTCCAAGATTGCAAAGCACTGTGTTTTTAATAGGATCTTCGCAAAGGTCAAGATACATGGACTTGTATAGCTAGAATGTCAGGAAAATGAAATTCCCTAGTCTATATGCCCTCATGGTTTTAACTTAAGGCCACAAATATATTAATTTTCTACCTGGTGCTGTACTTGGAAGTCACTCAGCCAGGAGTACATGGCTGAGAGTAATTCCCAGAATGCAATGAGCTGAGTAATTCCCAGAACTACCACCCCCACCATGCAGCTCCCATTGAGCCCTGGCCTCCCAGGACTCAGGGGTAGATAACCCCACTTTATCAAGATATTCCACTTGCCCAGTATGAATGTCCTGTCCTTTACCTTTTCTTTGCCAAACACTATTAATAATGTAAGCATTAAGCTTGCAAGATTTCTGCAGAGCTCAGCTAAGAACAGTTTGTTAATTCACCAGAAAATATTAGGTGTGTCAGTTACCAGTTAATCCATTTAAACATCCTTTTTACTGACACTGCTAAATACTAATTAGAAAGTCCACACTGAATACTCTCAGAGGCTACCCTGAATGTTGATATCCAGTTCTTTCAAATCAAAGCACATCTTAAATCCTTTTGTTTCTTAACTATACTTGAAGTTGAGGGGGGGAACTCAAGAGGGCAGAAAGGTCACATACATAGATTAAGTACACGTAAACCAAGTCAAGCAAGCCACAGGCCACCAGAGCAGCCAGTCAGTGCTGTGCCCTTCCGACTTCTCCAGTAAACAGGTACTCCAAAGGTTACAGTTTTAATTTGCATGGCTGGTGTCAGAAAAGATTGAAAGTGACAAACCATGCCAGTCTAAATTTGAAACCTTTAAATTTGATCTCTCTCATTGACTGCCAAAGTAAGTGTGCAAGTGAATTAGAAGTCAGCTTCCGACTAAATGTGATCATCAGTGAGTGGCTGCAGGCTAGAGTCATGCTTCAGAGCAGATGAGCCTAGGGTGAAGTATGTATGATTATCTTCAGCTGCATTTCACAGCAGCCCTGTTAACATGACCAGAATATCTGATAAATCACTTCCCCAGCCTTTTAAGAGAGCAAGACTGGAATCTAATTGTTAATAAATCTTATGACTTTCCAATGTAGTTGCACTGCAGTAAAAGCAAAGCACAACCATCACAAAAAACATGAAATTCTGAAGCGTTACTGAATAAGGAAAGATGAAACACCAGGAACAATCTCTGAAATATTCCATTTTCACTCCAATTCTTACTACTTCTCATGCTTTTTCAAGAAAACAGCAACAGAACCAAAGTCAGCCTTCCCTGTTTTTATGGTGCTGCCACACCATACCATTCCTACCACTGTCACTTCAACTTCTCATCACACTGAGCCCGCTGAATGACCAATTGCACACACACATTTTCACAGACTTCTGTTTTGAAGTCTGATTACTGGAAGACAACAGAAGATTTTATTCTTTCTAGTTAACCTCCAAGAAAGACAACCTAGTGACCTGCTGTCCAAAAAACTCCATCTGAATACCACAAAATTCACTATTTTATTCAAATGTACAACCTTAAAAGTAATCTTAAAACTTTTCAGCTACATGTGCTTTAAAAATACCTGTGACCTTCATAAAGCATTTTGCCAGCCTCCAAGAGCAGGACACTTAGAGCAAATACTGCTCACATGGCTGAGACTACAATGAGAAGGAGAGTTTGAGGTGACACAGCAAGGGAGTACACATTACACCATTAGGGACTTGAAATGCATGGCATCACACATCTGTTCCATGCCATGAAGCACCTGTCCTCAGAGAAAAGTGGATGATTCAGTAACAAACTGATTAATATCATATGTATGTCACTTCACTACATATAATCAAATACATCTTTCAGATTTGTGGAAAAACTAGAATTCCATTTGTGACAAATTAAAGGAAGTCCTTCCTCAGAGCCCAGGTGTGCTTGCATACCAAGAGAGATTTATCAAAAATGAGTAACATCTATGGAGCCATACTTCACAAACCTCCTACTTTGAGCATTTTCACTACGCTATCCCTTAGCTGCTATAAAAATCAGACAGTTAATACCCTCCACAATACAGAAAGTCAGCACGCTTTTCCTCACACACCGTTCTCTTTCATATTTAGGGAGGTACTAGTCTACTTGATTACTGAGCTACTCAATGTGACAAGAAACAGCAACCCTTTACCAATCACTAGATGCATGGCTCAGTAAAGGCAGTCAGTATACAGCTAGCATATACAGCCATCTACTGATAGGAAAGCTTCCTATTCCTGTACATCTTGTTGACAATTTAAAGGGCGCCTCACCAATTTAAGATATTACCTCAAATCCCTAAGTAACTAAAATGAGCCTGTAAGAAAGAATTCCACAGGTACAGTCTACACAAGTAAGAATTGTCATTCAGTAGTGGCACCAGGACTCATTGTCTTCTGACATGAGGATTTCAGCTGCCCTAACACTGATTACAGGGCTCTCCTCACCCATGTAGTTAACATTACACAAACCAAACAAGTGCCAGGCATCCGCTTTAATGTCTCCCCTGTCTGTATCAACATGTTTTATTTACAGTTAGCTTCTTCAATCTGCAGTTTCACATACTTCACCCAGCATTCACAAAATACTTGTCATCAATCAATACTATGCATAGATGTGAAAAGAAACTCTTCTTGCAGGTCTTTCAATATTTTTACAGCATCACTCATGAACCAAGTTAAGGCAGTCAATATTACAGTCGCACATTTACCAGCATTTACATACCAGCCCAAGTGCAAAGTCAGCCTTCAAAACAAAGCTCTCAAAGGCTGAAAAGCAAAGCTGCTCGGTGCTTCACAATGACAAACACAAAGAACCAGCCTGCCTTGAGAACAAGCATCACTTGCACATACAAAAACATTTTTCAGATTTTTGCATAAAGACCAACACCTGAGAGATGCAAATAGGAAAAATACAAATACACATAGACTAAGCTCTCACTTCACAGAGCCTCATCTTCCCCAAAGCTCTTCAATTACAGAACTTAAGATATTAATTGGACATAATGTTCCACTTCTCATTGTCTGGTACCAGCTGCAAATTAATCCTATTAGCATGGTCACCTTACCACACATGCAAAAATAAGTATACTTCCAATCTATAACATGTGTAAAGGTTTACAGGGAGAAATATCCCCTTTTTAGAATGGTTTAGTGTTGAAGCACACAAGTAAATCATCTTAATTAGAACAAAGGACATACTCCAGTCTCCTAGAAAAGGTTTTTATTGTTTTGAATTTTAAGCAGCATCTGAATGTTCCAGTGACTATTTAAGACAAAATTTAAGCAGTCTTGCAGTTGTGTCCCTAAGAGAGAAGTTGTCAAATACCTGAATGATTTACAACAGGAAACATCAGCACTTTATGTACTGTGCAGGAACAATGAAGGACAGATTTTAATGCTTTCAAAACACTTAAAACAAGGCTTTATTATGGAAAGAGAAGATGCTGACATCTCTTAATTCTGAGATACATTAATAATACTGCCCACAGAAGTATTCTCGCAGCATCTTACTTATCACCACATTATTCTTTCTCAGCTGAAAGGCTGCCCTGGAGCTCAAAGCATGTCAAGCTCCACTTTTTCCTATATCATTTAGAGCTATGCCATAAAATTATATCATATCCAAATTATAATTTGTAATTACAAGTATAATATGCAAATGCATCCACTTCCATATGAGAGCTACAATTAACAGATTTTGGAAGTCAAACAGAGGACTTTTCCTTAGAAGCCAAATTTCAGCATGGATAAAAATTTGTTGGCAATTTGGCTCTTGTCTAAGCAGTACACACACTTCAACTCTTCCCGCATCTCTGAAGGATTTACCAATTCAACTGGACAAGTCTCACAAATCAATCCTGAGTTTCTACAGAAAGCTGGCGGATCTATAGCATTTTGGTTTGAGTAAATACAGACAGTAAATGTAATGCTACTAAGACATCAAAATGCTGTTACATAATTAAGCTGGTTATTTTAAGCACTTAAAAACCTTTGCTAAGACATTCTCACACATACCTGGAAGAAGCCAAACTTTGACACACATTTCATTCTCAGTTGAAAAGCTAAACAAACCCTGTTTGAAACTTGATAAAAGCCTTTTCATTTGCTTGCTCACTGAACTACCACAGAAAGCTCAGTGGACCTGACATATGAAGTACAAGCCACAATTATTACATATACATTTCCACTAATAGTTGCCTTCATCTAAGTGGACAGAATTATCAGTAACTTTTTTCCTCTGAAATGTAGTCAAGTCAGTGCCATGACAGGATGGATTTGTAAAGTATCTCCTCCTGAAGCCACACAATTCCCACTTGTATTATACAGTCACTTCACCTTACTTGGTTCCTTGGTGACTCAACTGCTAAAGCATCTATTTTACATGGATATTATAGAAATTTACATTTTAAGCTGCAGTTTGATAGTCACCCTGCTTAATCTTTTTTTAACCTCTCTCCAACATGTGAAATACTTAAGATTTAATGCAAGACTTGATTTTTCAAAGTAAGCAAAAAAATCTAGAGACACTAGAGAAAAAGAGGCTGAATCCATCTCCATCACACTCCTTCACTGACAATGTATTTTATCATTGGAACTGAAATGCATGCAGATACCAAATATTACATGACAAAAGCAGGCAGAAGTTTGCCTGTCCTCTAATTTCTCATTTCAGTGAGCACCTCAAAAGTGTCATACATAGTGCTCAGAAGTCACAATTTTGGGAGGAACCACACAACCACATCTAATTCCATAAATGCTAGTTTTAAAACAGTAAATCACATCTGTAACATCGTAACGTAATTTACATATGCAATTAAGATTCTTCCTAGACAATGGGGAGAATAACTTCATAAATTTGCAGTCTTAAGTTCTTAGCCATCAAACTAAAATTTAACAAATTTACAGCAAACAGAAATCTCTACTTAATACGATTCTCCTTGTACTATCAATACCAGCACTATTACAAATTCAAAGGTGGGAAAAATATGCAAAATACCCACAATCCAAGGACATGCAGCTACAAATCACAAGTCTTTTGAGAACCAGAACTGTCAGCTACCCCTAATTCCAGAATATGTCAGACAACACTTGATTCTTTTGATTTAGAGAAGGGCATTCACAGTCAATTACACATCAAAAACTACAACAACGCATTAGAAGAAGCCACATTGATTTAGCCTGATTCCTGTTATGGGAAGAAAAGTACATTCACACAGCTTTTCAATCATGTCAGCTGAAGCCAAGATCATTTTAGGTGTCATTAAATTATATTATAAAAATAGTTTGTAACTTATTTCGCTTGACCATCCCAAGCATTGCACCATGTGTTCACCTCTTTAGAAATATATTTGAAAGCCACCTGTCAATTATACAACAGTTCCAAATGTATAATCATATTGTAAATCACATAGAATTACTTTTCTGTTCAGTACAGCATCACTGAAACAAAGAGCTAGCACTTTAAAGCACATCTGACATGTCAGATACAGAAGGAATATGAATCAGTTGTTATTTGGAGTTATATAAACGCAAAAAGAAATATGTTTTGGGGATTTTTAAGTATTTATCAAATGCATTGTTGGCTCCTTAATACATCAGTTACAGCCCCGAAGTTTCTAGGAAAGGACATAGGTTGTAAACTCCTTTTTAGACATACGTAAATAATAAGCGATTTACTGTTCATAAACGTGTTAGTAGGGTTAAAAAGTGAAAACCTTCCCGGGTTTTAATCAACTCTAAGCTCGGATAGAGTACATAAAACCCCTGCTGTTCTACACCAGGATACCACTTGGTATCACTTAGAACTCAGGCTGTGAGCGGTCGGTCACCACTTCCCTATTGTAAACCACCACTACGGAAGCGGAGCAATTGGGGAAGGCGGCCCAGCGTTTGCTCCTGCTCGGTCTGATGCTGGAGCGGCACCCGGGAAGACACCGGGACCGCCGTGGGCAGCGCAGACCCCCCGGCTCCTCCTCGGCGCACAGCGCGGGGAGCGAAGCGGCAGCTACAGACACAGCCCAACCCCACCAAGCGGTGCGGAGCCACCAGCATCCCCTGCCCGGAGCATCCTCGCTAACTCCAGCCCGTCCCTCACCTTGGTTGACCAGCCGCAGGGCGTGAGTGAAGGACGGGTCCAGAGAGTCCTTCTCGGCCATCAGCTCGGGCAGATACTTCTCATCCATGGCGGCGGTGGCCTGGAGCGGCGAGGCGCCGGGTGCCCCTACAGGAAAGGGAGCAGCAGCAGCAGCGGCGCGGGTCCGAGTCCCAAGCGGTGTCAGCGGTAAATCCTCGGAGGCAGCGCTTCCCCCCAGCCGCCTCTCGCCCGGGGCTGCGGGGACGCATCCAGAAGGAAGCGCCGCAAGCCCCCGGCAGGGAGCGGGGAGGAAAGGGACGCGGGCCGGGGGAAGACCCCCCCCCCCCCCCCCCACAACCGGATAAGGGGTGCTGAGAAATCCCTCAGCGGAGGCGCAAGGGGTTGGGAATGAGGAAAAGACGCGGCCCCGGAGCCGCTGACCCAGCCGGGACGGGCCCGCCGCACACGCGCGCGTAAAACAAGCGCAAACCCGTGAGCGCAGCCCAACACCGGCACCAGCGCTGCGCGGACTGAGCAGGGGAGCCCCTCAGCGCCTGGCTTAAATACTCTCGCCGAGGCCACGCCCCCAACCGCCCTCGAGCCCAGCCCTGGGTCTTTGTCCCGCCCTCCAGCTCCTCCCAATGGGCGGTATCTTCCCGCCTACTCAAAGAACGGATTCTATTGGGTAGCGTGTCCTGTCACTCAGAGGCCGGCCGCAGCTTCGGATTGGTGGATCCGTGCCCCCGCCCACCTACCGGCGTCTGTCGCGCGCCCGCGGGTTGCCGGTGCGCGGGCGGTGCTGAGGTAATGGCGGTAGCGCGGCGGGAGCGGGGCGGATGTGAGGCATTGCGAAGAGCCGGGTTTCCATTAAACTCCATTAAACAGAGGACTATCCCCTGCGAGGAGAGCCGGTGCTGTTGCCGTCGTTGCCGGCGGACCTGTGGGCATTCGTTCGCTGAGCTGCGGCGGGGCGAGGGGAAACGGGAGCAAGGAGCCGCCCCAGGTGTCCCGTCTCTGGCTGAGGACTCGCTCCCCGGGGCAGCGGCGTGTGAAAGGAACCAAGGGAGCCAGGGTGGTGCCTTAAAAAGCTAATGGGGCGACGGGGGGGGGGGGGAACGAGACGAGACGAGACGAGGAAGGGCAGGTTTTGTTTTTAAAGAGGAGAAAAACCCCGATCTTAACTTTTTTTTTCCCTCCCAAACCAGCGGTAGTCTTTATTTACGCAGCATTTTATACTTGACGCCTCCAGTAACACAAAGCACTTCAGAAACACTGTCCAAAAAAATCTTAACTTCCGATGGAATACACCAATGGGCCGTTATAAGTGGGTTTGCGATTCAGCAGCAGCCTGTGTTACAGGAAAAAAGGTTTGAAAGACCTTGAGCAAGCCTATTTCCCTTTTCTACCTAGTAGATAATACATTAGGTTATTATTCACTTTGATCTTCGGCTTTGAGGTTTTACATAGCTTCCTTATTAGACCTCAGGTGTTTCATCAATGAATCTTTGGTGACAAAAGCCCGAAGGAAGCAAGACCAGTGATGCACTTTAACACAAGGGCAAACCAGAGGAGTCACTCAATCACTGAAGCAAAAAATTGTAATGTTAAGTAATATTTTAAACCAGCATTTACTGGAAAAGACAATGATAAACTTGTAAGTGGAAGCTACAATTAAAAAAACCTGAAAATATTCTTATCTGTGTGAATCAAATAAGCACGTTTACTTTTTTCTATTTAATGGAAAATAAAAAGAGGTCTGCAATGTATCTTAGTCATATGCCTGTAAGATGAGGATAAAGAAGCTCTGAAAACAAAAAGCTAGCACAAGAAATCACTCCGAGCTTGGAAGCACAGGTTAAGGCTCCCTTCTCAGAATTACGTGTGCTCTTTCACCCTTAAAACAGAAGGACCATATATTAAGGTATCTTATTTCTTCTCATGTTTTACAGGCTGGAATATCTCATAAAACAATGTCTGATACGTTACAGTGTGGAATAAACTTGATTTACATTCTCTCTACAACCTTTCCAAATAAATCTTGACCCAGGATGAATAGAAACAAATTTACAAAGTTATATATTGATTCTCCTGCATGAGTTTGAGGGATACAACTAAAACATACAAGCAACAGGAGGAATTTGGATTACAATGGGTGTTTTATTTCAACCTTCCGTATACATCTTGTCTATAAAAGTACTGAAATGCAGCCATCTGTTGTGAAACAAGCAGACACATACAACTTTCACACACAACAATACGTAGGAGTGTGATCTTTATTGAATGACCTGGAGCAAAATAATCCCTGTGTTTGTCAGTAAAGCAAAAAAAAAAATGTATTTAAAGCCCCTGTACAGTATACAGAACCTCAGAGAGAAAAGTAGCTATATTATTACAAATGCAGTAAAACACAATGTACCTTTCTTGGAAAGAGTCATATTCTCACTGGTAACTGATTAAATAAACATTTAGTGTTTAAAGAAACCACTATATTTCTACCTAAATTATACCATTTCCCTCTGGCTTGCAACAGTGAAAGGCTTACTGGAAGTCTAAAGACTTCTTTTCTCACCAGATCTATAATAGTAAAAGAATTATAAAATTCTCCACATTTTACCCTGTTGTTCAAACTCAAACCTGGATATAACAAGCACAATATATTGTTTTCTCCAATGAAATTCACTAGGATGTAATAAAACAAGAGGAGGACAGAAAAGATGGGAAATTATGAGCCTCAGGCCGTAGAAAGCAGCCTAGGATATGGTTAGCTGGGAAAAGTGTGCTGAGCATGATTCTTCCTGTCCAGGAAAGGCAGGAAACACCAACTTCTTAAGCACTGATTCATAGAATCATAGAATCACAGAATGGTTTGGGTTGGAAAGTACCTTAAGATCACCCAGTTCCAATTCCCTGCCATGGGCAGGGACACCTTCCACTAGACCAGGTTGCTCCAAGGCCCGTCCAGCCTGGCCTTGAACACTGCCAGGGATGGGGCATTTACCACTTCACAGGGTCCTACCTTCTATCCTTTCTAAAAATGGCAGCAGTGTTGCTTTCCCTTTTTCCAGTCACCAGGGACTTCACCTGACTGCCATGACTTCTCAGATATTATAGAGAGCAGCTTGGCAACTACATCAGCCAAATCCCCCCAGGACTCCGGGGTGCACTCATCCGGTCCCATAGACTCAGATATGTTCCTCAGGTGGTCTTGAACCTGATCTCTCACAGTAGGAGGGACTTTTCTCCCTCAGTCCTTGCCTAGTAATCCATCCACTCAAGAAGTGCTGGAAGAAGGGTTGCCAGTGAAGACTGAGGCAAAACCACTGTTGAGTACCTCAGCCTTATCATCATCAGTTATATCAGTTTGCCAGTCTTGCTCATCAGAGGGCATACGCTTTCTTTGACCTTCCTTTTCTGACTGACGTACCTGTAGAAGCCTTTCTTGTTATTCTTTGCATCCCTTGCCAAGTTCAGCTCCAGCCTTGGCCTATCTGATCCTATCTCTGCACAACTGGGCAGTGTCCCTATACCCTTCCCAGGTTACCTGCCCCTGCTTCCACTGCCTGTTCTTTCCTTCTTGCCCTTGGGTTTGACCAGCAAGTCTCGACACAACCATGCTGGCCTCTGCCTGGTTTCTTACACATGGGGATCAAGAGCTCTTGTGCTTTATAGAAAGTGTCCTTAAAGGTCTGCCAGCTCTCTTCTGCTCCCTTGTCCCTGAGGGCCGTTTCCCAGGGGTTCCTATTGACTGATTTCTTGAAAAGCTGAAAGTTTGCTTTCCTAAAATTCAGGGTCCTGACTTTACTCTTCACCTGCTCCTTATCCCTCAGGATTGTGAATTCCACCAGTGCATGATCACTGCAGCCTCCAATCTTTATGGCACTGATTAGCTCACTTGTGTTAGTGACCATCAAGATCAGTGTCATATCAGCCCTGGTAGGGCTGACTATTACTTGGCTTAAGTTATCCCCAGTGCACTCCAGGAGTCTCCTGGATTGCCTACAGCTCACCATGCTACTTCTCCAGCAGACGTTGTGGTGGTTTAAGTCCCCAGGACAATAGTAGCCTGCAAGCATGATGCCGCCTTTAGCCGAAGTAACAAGGCTACATCAGTAGAATCATAGAATATTTAGGCTTGGAAAGGACCTTAATATTATCCAGTTCCAACCTCCCTGCCATGGGCAGGGAAACATCCAACTAAACCATGTCATCCAAGGCTCTGTCCAACCTGGCCTTGAGCTCTGCCAGCGATGGAGCATTCACAACTTCCTTGAGCAGCCCACTCCAGTGCCTCACCACTCTTACATTAAAGAACTTCCTCCTTATATCCAATAGGATCCCTTGATCACATGGCCTGTAGCAGATGCCAGCCACAAGGTTGATTTTACCTAAATTACTGCCCATTCTTATTTATTTTTATTTTTTCATATGGCGAGTGTTATTCCATTTATTCAATGATCCTATCAAGCTGCTGCTGAGCATGGCAAACTTTACATGCCTCTAATGTAGTTCTTGACTCTGATTTAGCTCTGGGACCCTGATTTAAAGCTCAGACCACAACAGACTGCTAGAGAATCATTATTTATTTGAGACTTAAGCTCATTAAAATGCACACAGCTGAAGACCTATAGAAGCAGGGTCTATTTTGGGAAATAGTTTGTCACAAATACCACATCTAGTGAATATGTCCTTGACGTGACTCACCACAGTTCTGATTAGCATGTTGCTAAGTAGGTTCTGGCTGCCTTAGTATTCTAAAATTCTTGCCAATTTTTATTGGGCATATTGAAATTACAGTCACACTTCTTTCTCTAATAGTCCTGTGGCCATTTCTTTTCTCTTTCCAAACTTGCATGTGTATGAAAGCATGAAAAAAATACATATAAAGAGTATAAAAAGAGTATAGTCGTATCAAGACATCTATCATGAACCACTTTCAAAAGCTCTAGATGCTTCCAATATTTCATAGCTTTCTCATTTATACCTTTTGCCCCATAGTTCAAAGGTTAGGCTATTTTTGTCCCTACTGAAACATATTTCATTACCAGCTATGTTAAGTGTGTTTATTTTAAAAGATTTGTTATCTAATTTTCATATTTTACTCACACTTTCTCTATATTTGTTTCTGAAAAAAACAAGGCTTGCAGGAAGAAAGTATTTTGTGTTAGGAAAGAAAATGGCTTTCAGGCATGTAAGTTCTTTGCCACCATATTTTTAGTCATTATAGAGTGCCACCCAGAGTATTGTGTGCAGTTCTGGTGTCCTCAACATAAAAAGGACATAGAACTGTTGGAGCAAGTCCAGAGGAGGGCACGAGGATGATCAGGGGACTGGAGCATCTCCCAGACGAAGACAGGCAGAGAAAGTTGGGACTGTTTAGCCTGGAGAAGAGAAGGCTGCGTGGAGACCTCATAGCAGCCTTCCAGTATCTGGAGGGGGCCTATAGGGATGCTAGGGATGGACTCTTCATTAGCGACTGTAGTGATAGGACAAGGGGTAATGGGTTCAAGCTTAAACAGGAAAGGTTTAGATTGGATATGAGGAATAAATTCTTTACTGTTAGGGTGGTGAGGCACTGGAATGGGTTGCCTTGGGTGGCATGGTTTAGTATGGTGTGTCCCTGCTTATGGCAGGGGGGTTTGAGCTAGATGATCTTAGGGTCCTTTCCAACCCTAACAATTCTGTGATTCTATTTTGAATGGAAACACAAACTTCAATTAATGCCTTAACTGCTGCTGATACTATAGAGATTCTTCCTTTTTATTGCATTTGCCATTGCTGTGAAACTTCACCATGTGAACAAACACAGAAATGGACTTATCAGCCACATATTAACAGACTTAATTGTCACCAATAACACTGATCTTCTAAGTTACAGGCCCACCACTCTATAAAGGAAAAACAAATGTAGCACATCAATGGCTGTGATTAATAACTGAAGGAGGAGCAATGGGAATCTGTTGAGGGTTGAGCAGCTCAGGCCCCCAGCATAAGAAGGATGTGGACCTGTTAGAACAAATCCAGAGGGTGGCCATAAGGATGATCAGAGGGATGGAGAACCTCCTCTATGAAGACAGGTTGAGAGATCTGGGCTTGTTCAGCCTGCCAAAGAGAAGGGTCTGGGGAGACCTTGTAGCAGCCTTCCAGCAGCTAAAGGGGGGCCTATAGGAAGTCTGGAGAGAGGCATTTTACAAGGGCATGCAGTGAAAGAACAAGGGGTTGTGACTTTAAACTGAAAGAAGGCAAATTTAGATTAGGTATTAAGAAGCAGTTCTTTACTGTGAGGATGATGAGGCACTGGAACAGGTTACTGAGAGAAGCTGTGGTTGCTCTATTCCTGGAAGTGTTCAAGGCCAGGCTGGATGGGGCTGTGAGAAACCTGGTCTAGTGGAAGGTGTCCTTGCCCATGACAGGCAAGTTGAACTTGAAGATCTTTAATTCCAACCCGAACCATTCTATGATTCTATGAAATGTTATAAGACACAGCTCAACTAAATGAACATTCAAATGAAATGAAATTCTATTCAAATTTCACTCATAAGGTGAAATTATGAGGCCAAGGTGTGTAAGCAATAAGTCATTACACATACACAGCCTAAACAAGGCAGTGGGAAGAGCTGAATAAAGTGTTATGAATTTGCAGTACAGCAGATGCATTCAGCAGCTTACCAAACTTTTAATCTCAGGCACCTGTAAGATAGTAATCTATGAATCTTCATACTCACACATTATTTCCCTCTTAGCAGACTGACATGAAGCCTGGAAAGCTGCCCGTAAGGGAGACAGATGCACAAGTGTGAAGAATGATCAGAACAGCCAGCAAGCTGTATTAGAACTCCCCAGAAAAAGTAATGAAACTGTCCAGGAAACTTGTTCACAATAAACACAACTGCTTCTGAGCAGAGGGAGATGAAGGAAGGGGGTGTGTGTGTGTGTGTGTGTGTGTGTGTAAAAAAAGTCTGCCCTACAGAATACTGCAGTTTAAATAGCACTTAGATTAAATATTACAGGATTTCAACAGAGAAGACAGTATAGTCTAGGAGGGACTGAGTCTCACTCAGGGTCTGGTAAATGAAGAGTTTGGTTTCAGATCCAGTATTACTCCTTAATTGTAGATTAAACTAAGCAAACCACTCAGTTCTACTTTAGAGAAGAACTTCTGCTTGGGCTATAACTTTCACAGTCTCAGCACCTAATGCTTTCTGTCAAATCAGCAGTCAAACCTGGACAAAAATAGCCAGTGCCTTCAACGCCATACATTACAATCTGGTTCAGCTTTCAGAGAACATTTCTTGATTAAGGTTCTGCTTAGTTTCAGGGGTTTATACTTCAAGCAACTATCACTGTTGTAACAAAGATGAAAGATAAAAGACTTTTTATTACTCATATGTAATGGAATTTAACACAATTGTACTCCTAGAAATAAAAGCATTAATAGAAATATGGATAGTTAAAAAGAAATGTGGCATATTAATATACAAAGGAAATTTTAAAGCAATCCAGAATAATTACATGGGTCATCATAAGAGAAACAAAATCTGCTGTTCTCTTGACAGATAGAATTTAGATATCAGACTGGCTTATGTCAGTTTATACTGTAATCAAAGTGATGCATCAGAGATACATTTTTCTAAAGGTTTTGCAATACAAAGTATAGAGGAATCCAGACTTGCAGAGGAACAGAGAATTTAAAGCCTATAAAAATTGCAAAATCTGTCTTGAGGACACTGAATATTTATAACATACATCAACTTGTGCCAAAAAAACCAAAGCCCCAGTACAAACATATAGGAATCATGCCACTTATTTTGATAGTGAAGGACAAAAATTTTTGAAGAAACACATTAATATGATCATGAGAAAGTTGAAAAGCTTGGGCATATATTTGGTTTCTTCAAAGTAGCTTTGATTCAGTGCAGTCAACTGAGCTGCAATAATTCATACCAAACGAGGTCTGTTATGTATCAAGAAAGCCCCATAGGGAAGTTACCTAAGGAAGCATGATAATGCAACATTTGTGTTCTAAATACAGAATAAATCCTTTAAACGGATTCACTTTCAAGGTTTACATGCTATGCACCAAAATATTAAGTTACCAGTAAAGACAACTGGACAGTGTTTGTTTGGAAACCTTAATCATTAAGAGAGCACTTAGACTGAGCACATGTGTGCTCTTGGAAATCTGTCAAAGATTTCTGTAGCTGCGGAAAGCATATGATTCTTCTCAAAGGGAATGTAGGATTAGTTACCAATGCAGTTACTCAACTACCAAGTTACTGCAATAATTTGAAAAGTTAATTTAAAAAATACATTCACAGCTGAAGTACATTCCTGGTTATTGTCTGTTTCTGGTAACTCCATGCTCCACTACTGTTACAAAGAAATACTTATTTGCATCTTTATCTGTTGCACAGGGCTTATTTTCATCCCAGGGAAGAGCTATCAGTGTCATTATACACTAGCAATGTTTACTTTTATTGTCATAGGCCTGGTGTGCCAGGCAATCTGGTAACACCTTCCTCTTCCCAACTAGAAAAAGGGAGCAGCAGCAAACAGGATTGGTAACAATAGCCATCTTCAGCACTGCAGATGGATGTACATGCCTGTTGCAAAAGACAGCCAGCAGGTAGGATTACTAACTGTACTATGTATATTAAAAGATGCTTGTGATTCATCCAAGAAGAGATCATTACTTCAATTTTTTTTCCCCTTCATCATCTGTGAGTAATCAGCAGTGATATAAAACAGTAATTGCTATTCTTTGTTCCTTTTGAATAATAAACTATATCTAAAATTTCCAAATTTTCCATATCAGGAATTTCACAAGCTACTTGTTGCTGTCCTTTGTCTATATTCTTGATTGCTTTCTGTAGTTTTTTTTCTGTTCTGTACTTTGGTTTTCTTACCCAAGTAAGTAGTACCTTACTAAAGTAGTAAAGAACCTTACAAAGTAGTACCAAATAGTAGCTACGTTACTGCATTTGTCCCATTCTGCAATTCAACATCAACAATGTTCTACTGTTGAGCTCTCCACTGTTAAGACAACCTTTTAGCTTGCACTAGGAATAATAAGCTTCACAGACTCTTGTATCTAGAGTCAATGGATATACATATGGCTGTGGTTTTGACCTAATATAAGCAGACTGAATAACTGTTACAGTAAGGGAGTTGTTGACTATACAGCTGTTTCTGAGACAGCAATGTGCAGAGATAGGTCAATGCCTTCTACAGTCCTGCATTGTAATGGTTGTACTCTATTGGATTCTTCTGCCAGCCCCATGAGTTTACGACATGAGCACGCACAAATATAACTATACACTGTGCTACTCTGTTTTAGATTTTCATGTGTTTACTGTCCACTCATCCTCAGCACTTGAAGACAATTCCCAACAGTATCTCAGGGCACAGATGATGTCTTCAACTGTGTGTTGATTTTAATATTTGTTTTTCTAAACCTTTAGTGTATTTTTTATTTTACAAGATTGCATTGAGAACAACAGGTTATCTGAATGTTAGGTGACAGAGTTAAGGCAGAAAAAGCCCTTTCTATTTGAAGTTTTCTGATAAAAGGCAGTTAACTACCTCTAAAGACTCTACATTCAGACAAGGCCACAGGGGACACAGACAGAAATGCTGTCAAGTCAGAGTCTAGCTAATTTTATCTGAGAAAGCATCTTCTCCTAGTGAGTTAAAAAACTAAAATCAAGAAAGGTGAAAGTCATCCTTGTCTTTGGTATATAATGCTCTTTATTCTAACGGGTAGCTCAAGAGAACTGCTAGTGTAAATAAAACTAGGTACACACATTCTCAAGGCACTAAGTCTATTACCTTCAAAATAGGCTTTTTAAGACCTTCATAGAATAAAACTGAATGTCTGCTAATTATTTCACCTGGGATTAATATGTACCCTGCTTCAGTTTCACATTTAATATTATTTATCATTTTACACTACCTATGCTTGACTGTGTGACAAGTGTAACACTAAGTCATCCCAATAAGTTGTGGTACACTAGAGCACTACATAACTTGTCCCATCATGTATTTGATATGTGTAGCTACATTGCTACTACAGTAAAGCAGGACCTTGTGCTAACAGAAGCAATGGGATCTGTTTTGGTTTTTTTCCCTCTTATCACAGCACCTTAGATCTATAAGTATTGTATCCCACAACATCCCCAATACTGTATTATACACTGTAAAAAAAGGGGGGGGGAGTTAGGGTTTTTTGTGTAATTGCTCTTTTCAGGACCACATTATGCTGGGTGAGGCAGAAGACAGTTTAACGCAGCTCAGAAAGGCTTTGGATGTCTATGAACATCAAGTGAAGGAAAACATCTGTTATTCTATTTATCTCCTACAGCATGTTAACTTCTGCCAAGCACAGAATTGACCACCTTTGAAGATTTACCTCCTGTTTATAACTGGTTATTGCCATGAATACACCTGCCAACAGAACTGTTAAGACACAGGGAAAGCATGTGCATATGGGGAAGCAACAGATGCTTTTAGTACAGTGAATTTGACAGGCTTGGAATCTCAGTGCCAGCACATGCCTCTTGCCCATCTACAAGCAGAGATGATCTTGAGTATCCCAAACATACATATGAGGAACCTCTTTCTCCTATACACTAAAGCAGTTCTTAACAACTTTAGGTCAACCATTTTCATCTATATGTCACATTCAAACTCTTTCTTCTGTGCCCTGCATTTTTATATCCTTATTCATTTGGACCTGATCTGAACGTATCTGATATGTAACCCAAGAAAGAGTGCCAAAGGGCAAATTGGCTACGGTTTGCTGCAACTGTGGGTTAAAAATCAACACTATACAGAAGAAAAAAAGAAAGGCCAGGTTTCCTAGCAGTGAGAGACAAGCACATATTTAAAATCTCGGGTTGACAGACCTTGCTATATGCAAGATGCTACATCCATAGTTATGAAAAAAAATTAAAATACACATTATAATGCATTCAGTGGGTTCAATTTCTGAATGTGCAACACAGCCCAGTGAGCTCAGAGGTGCTTGAGCATGAGGCTTCCTGAAATTCACCAACACATCCACATGCAACACAAATTTTGTAGTTATTTGAAAAAAGTAGAGGTTCATGTCTTAGCAGGGGAAAAAAAAACTTAGAACTGTTGATGAACAATTCTGCCATTACCATTTTTGCACAACGCAGTAAGCTCAAAATTGTCTCCGCAGCTTTGTTATATTTAAGAAACAAAACAGACTACAGTGTTTTCCTAAGGTTTACAATTCTCAAAGTACACTGTGTATATGGTTTATGCAAGAAGAGTCTTATTTTGAATACACTTCCCTTTTCAGCTCTCAAAATTTGCCTAAAGCACCAAACAAGCTCTTATAAACAGGAGATGATGAAAGCAGTCCCACAAGGAAACACAGCAAAGGTTTCCCCTCCGATCCCCATAAAAATTGCTCTGTTCCATAAAAACTGTGTGGCTACAGGCATGAAATTGAAAGATAAAAAAAATACTGTACACATGACAAGCTTGAAAATAGGTAAAGATTATTTTAGAACAATTTGTAAAGTGGACTTTGTAAAGATCGGTACTTAACTTAATGCTAGGGGTTAAATTTGTGAAATCAGCTGTTGGCACCAAGGGAAACATTTGTGAACTTTTTCAGGTTCTACAAGTATGGTATATTATGATCTTCACAAATGAAAAATACTAGCTGATCTCAGCAAAACCACACTGAATTATTTCAAGCCTTTCCAGTTCCCAAGCACTGGTCCTTTTTATTTTCTAATACTTCTGCTTGCAGTAGTGTTTGTTGTGTCCTTTGTTTTCAGTAGTACTCATTCACCAGTGTCCACATAGAGTCCATATTCAACTAAAACATTCAGGTATAGTTTTTTTTGCCTTACCTGAACATTGTACTTCCGGAAGCGCTTGTTTAGAATTGGAACTACTCCCACATTATTCTTCTTTCAGCATGAACTACAGTTGTGGTTTCGCCACTGCAGGAGTTTGTGTGTCACACTGTATACCACATGAGTAAACCAATCCTGATGAAAAATGACCTGGTAAAAATGAGTTCAAGTGAACTCAGTCTCATTCACTGTGAGGCCACCCAAAAACATTTGTTGGCACAGCTTTAAAGTGGCATGCCATGCAGTGGGAGCAAAGAAGTGAAGGTCCAGGAGTATTTGAAGCTAGTGTCAGCCTCCCCCAACACCCCATACACAACGTGCTATGTAAGCACAGCCAATTCCTCAATTTTAATCAAACAGTGTTGCTATGTGTTTTCTCTCATCTGTTCCATCTGCACCTTCCATTGTTTACTTCCCTGATGTCTACATTTCCCTTTTATCAGCTCTCTACCTTCTCAGGTCTTCTCCCCAGAATAAATTCTCTTCCATGAAATTCACTGTCCAACATAGAATCATAGAATAGTTAGGGTTGGAAAGGACCTTAAAATAATCTTGTGCCAAACCCTCTGCCATAAGCAGGGACACCTCACACTAAACCATGCCACCCAAGGCTTTGTCCAACCTGACCTTGAACACTGCCAGCGATGGAACATTCACAACTTCCTTGGGCAACCCATTCCAGTGCCTCACCACCCTGACAGTAAAGAATTTCTTTCTTATATCCAATATAAACCTCCCCTGTTTAAGTTGGAACCCATTACCCCTTGTCCTGTCACTACAGTCCCTAATGAAAAGTCCCTCCTCAGCATCCATGTGCAAATTTCTGCAAACTCACTAAAAACACATTATTCAAATAGCCTCTGATGCTCTTTACTGTGTAAAGCAAATGAAGATGGAAACAAAAAAGACAATTTGCATTAGCATTTTGCACATTCATTTGTTAAAGGCTTGGTACTAACCCCAGCCAAACCAAAGCACAATCCACTCACCTAGAAAATAATAGGAAGACTCCTGTGAATACTTGATTTGCCTTGCACCCTTGTGTCCTTCCTAGCAATTACAAGAAGGATCAGGCTCAAGAGACATACCCTAGAAAGCCTACAGTAGTTCAGTAACAAGGCTCTCCGCTCACACATCTTTTCATAGCTTGCTGTTGTTGATGAGGTTTCAAACTTATTTCTTCCTCCTCTGACATTTTGTTCTGATTGTTGACTGTGCACAGATACAGTAAAGAGGAATTACTTGAAATAACACTCTGTAATGGCTGCTGTGCTGGTAAGGAAACTGATAACACTGATGTTTCTGAAATCCTCTGGTGGGGCCAATTCGCATAAATATATCTGGAAACTTAACTCAAACTTCTGTTTTACTAGGTCACTTCTGTGCTTCATCTCTTTGCATGATTTTGCTTCAAGTGTCTGTCTAGCCCTGTGTCTGCAAACTCAAAGTCTCCAATTAGGAAACACATTCCTAAGGTTGTCGTCAATATCAACTAGCCTGCCTCTCTCTGCCCTGGTCAAAGTATGGAGAAATCATCCCGTAAGTTATTTGCTGTGTACTTGTTGCATCCCTCCAGCTCTCATCTTTGACAGTAATGGCTTTTCTTATCCCTCTTGTCTGAACATGAGTAATGTGTAGTGTACTATAGTTCCAGTTGCACTTGTGACAATCATTTCTTTGTTACCTTTTTTCTATTTCTTCAGGTCTCAAAGATTTATTTGCTACAGGCATGACAGAGCCTTGTGCAGGACGCTGGCCATGATTTCTGCTGGTGTATTTCATCATGCCTAGGTGAAATAACATGCTTTATTTAGCAATTCCTTGGCAGTCATGGCAGATGATTCTGCTTTGTCATTAGGCTCTGAAACAGAAACATTTCATGCATCATCATGAGAACTTGAATGTACTAATTCCCAACAAACGTTTTCCAAACCTGCAGCATAAATATAAGCAAGATAATGTATACAACTGCACATAGAGGTACATACATCAATCTTTCACGCAGATACATGTGCATTTATTTTCCCTAATGAATATTTCCTTTTGTCTCACCATGGCAGGTTCCTTTCCTGGGTTCTAGTTAATGCCTTCTTATACCTTCCCTTTTCTGTTACATCCATTGTGATTGAAATACTGTTTCTTCACACTTAAAGGTACTCATGAGTTAGAGTCCATCCACTTCATTTTTGGAGCACATGCTGAAATTGAACCTGCGTTTTGCAGTCCTTACTCTGCCCTTCACTTCTCCGGTTTTCTTTATTCTGTTCCCTTGCACCTGCTTTGTTCTTCATATTTACTATGTTTTAATTCAAAACAAGAAAGAAAACATGGCAACTATTGAAAGCAAATAATTCCAGTACACTGTTGCTGGCGATGGCCCAGTAAACTCACTGATGGAATTTTCCTTGAGTGAGTACTTGCACTAAAGTCAGTAGGAGCATTTCCATTAGTGAAGTTACATAAGCATATGTGTATCTTGAGGATCAGAGCTACGGATGCATATCCAGCTCTCAGGGTTGCAATAACATGTAGGTTAAGGTCAAGCTCTTTGGGTTACAATTTACAGACTACACAATATACAGAATACACTACTGGGGACTTTGTACTGGTTGTTTTGCTTGCTCTCTAACCAGTGGTATAAGGGCTTAATTCTTTACAAGGAAGTATTTCTCTGAGTGTGGTTACTATTGTATCCCTGGGAAGCCTTGTTACCGTTCTCTCTTGAGCCCATTACTTGTTGTGCTAGCCACAAATATAAATGATCTTTCTCATCATCCTTTTGCAGTGGCAGGCTATTACATTCTCCTTTTCCCTTCCTGCAATCTTCTCTGCTTTTGGTTACACAATTCTGATTTGCTCAAGCTTTTCTTATCTTTTAGTGCAAGGTTTCTGTCCTTGTTACTTCTCTTGCTCAAACCTTCTCCAGCTGGTCCATAATTCCCTTGAAATGTCGCACCCAAAACGAGATAGAATAGTGTAGCTAATGCTGAGTGACTCCCTGGAGGCTATCCTGTTTATACTGTCTTACCAGCATTTTTCTTCTGTAACAACAGCATAATATTGCTCACTTACGTTTGCTCTGCCTGTAACCCTTAGCTTCTTTCAACAGGACTGCAGTTTAGCCAGTGGTATCTCATTACGTGTCTTGGTAGCTAATTTTTCCTGCTCAAGTGAAGTCTATTGTATGTTGCTATTGCAGTTTCCCCCTTACTATTCACCTGCATCATTATTGTCAGCCCTCTCTTTTTCTCACCAACAGTTAAGGCTCACTTTTCATTAGGATTGGTAGCTTATCCTATCCTGTCCCAGAAGGAGAACAGTAACTGGCACTGTCTTCTTTTGCTCCACATGAAAGCTTCCTTCAATGTTTATAAACCAATGGATTTGCTCCATCGGCCGCTGTAGCTAAGAGTGGGCTTTGTGACTGGTTTAACATCAGCAATACTGGGACTACTTTATTACTGCATTTAATCATTTCACCTCCATATTCCAATGTACTCCTTGAGTGGGTGGAGGAATCTACTAGTAATTAAAAGCCAGGGTGTGTCCCTGATCAACATACTAATATAAAGGAGATTTTTTACTGGTGCCAAGTCCTGAGAACTAATGATTACCATACGCCTACTCTCTTAATCGAACCATTACCCTTGAAGATAACAATTGAGGTCAAGCCATCCCTTGACTGCACCCATTTTCACAATGTATGTTTGAAAGGCTTAGATTTGACCTCTCTTCCTTCCACTGACACAGTTAAAATCTAAAAGAAGGCTGAAGTGGACCTTGTCACCCATCTGGAGGTGCAACATCTGTTATTTCTTACCACACATGGAAGAGCTACATATTCACAGTGGGCTAAGTGGCAGCAACAATAGCTAGAAAGAGCCTGTGGAAAGCTGGAAGAAACATGGAGAACAGCAAGGGAAAAGGAGGCTGGGGAGAGAAGGCATGTCAGAGGAGTGAGGAAGAAGAGCCAGGAGGGAGAACAGTCCTGAAAGATTCCAATATCATTTTTCCTGGATAAATCCCTCAGGAAAGCATCCCTGCAGCAATCCACCTTGGAGTTTCCCTACAGCCATCACAATTGTTCCCCTGAATTTATTATACCTCCCTTCCAATTTTCTACATCCCAGAAATCTAGGATGTCCAAATACAAAGTTAGGACCATCCAAATAAAGGACTAAACAGTATTGGGACCTGTGAGCTCTAGTGCCACAAGTGCTGCCTGTACAGTGGTACAATTCTAACAGCTCCCTATTTGTGAGGTTAAAGAAATAATGACTCATGAGACTGACTGACACCTGGAATAATTTAATCAGGCCACCCTAATGCAAATGCCATTGACTCACATTTCTAGATGTAGGTGGAACTAGCAATTGTCTTTTCCTCATAATTATCTTAACTTGCTTTGCTAGTTAGAAATGAATTTCTAGGTTATACTTCAAACCTGGTAATCATTAGAGGTACATTCTTTCCATAGATGTTTGTAGTCAATGGGAACATCTAGGACAGAATTTGACCTACAAATTTAAATAAGTAGCAGCAGCCTAGATAGAAAAATCTGTACTTAAGTCTGAACCAGAACTAAAATAAGATTGTTCAATATGTATATGTGTGTGTGTACACAAAATTTAAAATACGAATGCACATATTGCAGCAGGCAAGATTTTTGTAGCTTCCCCCTCCCCCTTAAGTATTTCTGATTGCTTGTCTAAGTAATCTTTTTATCAGACTTAAAACAATGGAATTCTTACAGATAATGGGGAAAATTTTAAATATTGGGATTAAAAATAGGTTGTATTTTTTAAAAGTAGTTTAACAGAAAGTAGTATCTGGAAAGAGAGAAAATTGTGAAGTACTGGTCACTGGTTTTTCATCCAGCTGTATTTATAGCCTTTGTCTCACCTTTGCTTTCCTCCCTATCTTTCCTCTCATCCAAAAAGTGCTTAGACCATGTTCCTCTTTCTGGCTATCTGCTTATTCTTTCCCAAGGCATGGACTTATTCCAGACCCTTGCAATTAAAATATACTCTGTTATGTTGCAGTGATGAAACTGACCACAGCTAAGCTAACTGCAGTGGAATGTCATGACTTTGACCACAATGAGTTCACCCAATTACTGTGACTTAACACCCTTGCAATCTAGTGCAGCCTGAAGTCTCAAAGCAGTAGCCCCTGAAACCACCAGAGATTTACGTGAATGCTGGAACCAAGCAGAACAAGACTGAATTAAACCTGAGAGAAAGGCACTCCAAAAAGCTGTGATTATATTACAGTTTGTTACTACCTGCTTACTTTGCTTGTTAGAGGACACTAGGCGAGATGCCCACATGCTTTTTAAAAACGGAAGTTTTAACAATCCAGGAGGAAATTACAGAGCCAATTATATCCTATTCTGAATATATATTCAAATATTAGGGACATAATGCAGTCTGTGTGCTGACTGATCAATATGTAGCAAAGCCCCACTGCAGTGCAAAGTGGTAGTAAGGTGGTGTGCAGTACTTGAACAGATCCATTCAGTGTTCTTCAGTTCTGCCCATGAGAGCATGCAGTTACACTGCAATAGCTGATACAGCTATAAAGGAAAGTAAGGAAACATTTAATATGGTCAGCCTTTGTGCTTAGAACCGCATCTGCAAATCTTATCCATCAGGATTTTTTTTCCCCCCTCAATGTTGCAACATTCACAGTATAAGCAACTTCTGGCTTTGTTTGGGGTTTTTTTTTGTTTGGTTTTGGTTGGGGTTTTTTTGGTTTTGTTGTTGTTGTTTTTTTTGTTTTTTTTTTTTTTACCTGCCTGCACAGTATCTATAAAGCAACCTCTAAAATATTCTTCCCCACCCCTTCAAATACCAAAGCAATATTTCCTTGCTCTGTTAGCACCATTGGGTGGAACATTGCACTGACATGGAAGATCCCACCTGTATGTTACTGCAATCATACTGTAAGTCACCACATTTATTCCTTGGAAGTTAAACAAGAGGTAGAAGATAAAGCATGAAAAAATGTCAGTGTCAAATCTTACTAAAACTGAAGCCAAACCAAAGCAAGCAAGCTACTTGGCATTGCTCATTGCCTTTGTCTGCAAAAGCTCCTGAAAGCTGTATGCAGAAACTTAGAAAAATATCATTCCATAATAGTCCACAATCTCTTCTAGTGTAGATTCTCAGCTCCATATAGGGATACATTATATTCTTACATGGATACAATTCAGAATCTTCCAATTTTGGGGTTTGTTTTGCCATTCTGTCAGTATCACTTTTCTACTCTTGATGCTGAAAGATGTCCTGGCTTGGAATATGAACACAAGACCTGCAGTAGAAGTTCATAAAAATTCCATTTAGCTCTGTATCCCATCACAGACAGCAACTTGCAGGGGTGCAGAAGTGGTATGGAAAGATGAAACAATACTTCCCCAAAATAAGCTCACAGTCTCTACTGTCATGGTCCACTGCTTGATTAAAAGAAAAAAAGCAGTGCCCCTTACCAGCTGCCTTCT
>JBCJKH010025198.1:0-21257 GCA_039877255.1 Loriculus beryllinus | reverse complement strand
TGGTGGTGGTGTCTCATTTGTTTTAGGATTGACAAGAACTGGGGGGCTACTACTTTACTACATCATTTTCCTCACTTTGCTACAAATGTATGATTCTTCAGAAGGGTAGAAAAAGAAAAAGTTATGACAAATCCATCCTATTCACTGCTTCTCTCCCCACAATGTTGCCAATTCAGTCATCAACCTGACAACTTTTCAGACCGTCCAGTTAATACTAACTTTGTTACTCTTCAAATCCTTACGAATACTTTGTTTAGTGAGAACCGTGAACCATTTCTACTTTGGAAGTTAATTTGAGATAATGTAGGAAGTTAAATTACAGAAGCCTACAGAATTTCAAAGCAGTAAAGAAAAAACCACCTCAATCCAAACCTGTTAAGTGTACTCTACCTCCATTATCCTGATTACTCACTTTCTTGACACTTTATTTACACTTTCTCTCAGATAAGGGCTGCTCAACAGGCATGCCAAGTTAACAGTTCCTAACTGAGATAGCTCTTGACTAACTATTAAACCATAACCAACATCCTTCTTCCTGAGCACTTCCTAATCATTTCAGGGCTCCTTTCTATTAACTGAGTTTTGCATTTCCAGCATATAAAAGAATCATATTCTACATAGCTTTTATTACAAGGAGGAAAAACTGAGTCTGAAGCAATACAACAGTGACATCAGTGTAAAAAAAAAAGTAAGTAATTATGTTATGGTTTCACACTTTGCAATTCTGAGCAAAAGAGCAATAAAAAAGCAACTTTGAAGAAGTTCCCAAAACACAACAGACCTGCCCAGCAGAGGATCTAACCTGTGGAAACCGTCTGTCTTACAGAGCTTTCATTACACTTCTTCACAGTCCCTGTCAGTGCTGGTTGTGCTGTATAGCTGTGTTCGCCAAACACATATGGCAACACACTGTTACCACCTGAAAGTTCCTTCAGTCATCAATTGATAAACATATTCCTAGGATTTTAACTTAGGATTAAAACTGAAACACCATTAGGTAACAGGTAACCAGAGGAGCAGACACTTAAATATTGAGATACCCTTCATCAAGTTTAAATTTACCATATCATCTATGCCGATAAACTAGCTGTCCCTATATATTCTAACTAAACTACTTTCTTTCCACAAAAAGCATTATATAATGTATTAGGGTACAGAAGTACATGAACACTGCTTTCCTAAGCAATATAATTTGAAGGCTTAAAAAGGCAGTGCAAACATACACAGGTATCATAATACTTACAGAGGTGTGGTAACAGGTGTTTAAAAGTGTTATTTGAACAACACAGCAAGGACGAAAAGCATGCGTGCATGATAACAGATAAAACACAAAAGTCTAATCGCCTGCAATTGTAAGTGTGCCTACTTGTTAGACGTTTAGTTCTTTCCCTGCTCTCGCCTCAAGCACACGCAGAAACACTGGAATGAGTTGCTGCGTACTCTCCCGGTTACATCTAGACGCATTTCTTCGCTCGGAGCGGATGAGCACCGACACCCGCACGGTACTTGAAGACCAGTGATCAGTTTGATCCACGTCCCCAAGAAAGGCAATGTGTGTTGGAACCACACAGACAAGAGGCTCCCTGCTCCCCCCAACACACAGGAACCACGGCCCGGAACCCTCCGCCCGCAGGCGGCACGCGCGCCGGGAGCCGTTACCCCCGGCCGGGGCGGCAGCCAGCGCCCGCGCTCCCCCGGCCCCGCCCCGCCGCGTCACGTGACCCCGGGGGGGAACCTCGCGGCACGAGAGCCACCGGGGCAGCCCCGGGGGCGGGGAGGGGGAGCGCGAGGGGAGAACGGCCGTCGCCATGACAACTTCCAGGGGGAGGGAAAACTTCAAATCCCAACCGTCAGTGCAGGAGCGGCTCCCTCTTAAAGGCGCACACACATACACATATACACACACACGGGCGGGCTCCCTTCCCCCCCCCCAGGCACTGGTGGTGAAGGAGAAGAGGAGGGGGGCAGCCACCGGCACTCACCGCGCGAACGACGGGAAGCAAAGACAAAAGGACCCGGACCGAGAAAGGGTCTCGGTCGGTGGCGAAGGGAGGGACCGAGCGTCCCCAGCCGAAGCCGTAACAACCCACCTCAGCTGCCTGGAGGCGGCTTAGGATCATCGCTCGCCCCACAGACCCCCTCTCCGCTTCCACCCTCCAAGAAAGCCTCAGGATCCGCTCATCCATCTCCGCTTTCCCCTCCACCCACCAGGGAGACCCGGGCACCAAGCGCCTCGCCCGTTTCCCCTTTTCCCCACCTGAGACCCCGTTCCCTGCCGCCCCGCTCCCCTCAAGGATCTCGCTACCCCGTCCTCTCGGTCCCCCCACAGCGGCCGTGGCATCCCGCGGTTCCCCCGGTCTCTTACCCACACAGTGCATGAGCCGGTGCCGCCAGGAGTCGAGTTCTCGGCGGACTCCCCTGCGCTCCGCCGTGCAGCGGGGGCTCCGGCACTGGGAGGCGGCGGCAGGAGGAGCGGGAGCCGCGGCGGCCATTCTGTCTGTTCCCTTTTCCATCTGCCTCTGACCTCACGCCCGCTCATTTACATACGAGCGCGCGCTCCCCCGGCTCCTCTCCCTCCCTCCCCCCCCCCCCTACCCCCCTTGCCTCGTCGGGCGCGTGCCCGCGTCCCCCCTCCTCTCCTCTCCACACCCCCCCCCCTCCCACCCGCTCAGCATCCGGGGCGGGGAGCGCGCGCCGCCTGGCGGGGTGATTGACACGTGTCGCCGATCCCTGAGGATCCCCGCCCGCCCCCCTTTCCCCCCCGGCAGCAGCCTTCCGTCCGGCAGCGGGGCGGGTCGGGGCACGGGCCGAGCACGGGCACCCCCTCACCCCTTTCCCCATCGTTTCCCGGCCTACAACTCCCACGGGACAGCGCGGCATCCGCGCCAGCCCAGGCAGGGCCGGCTGCAGCGGTGCACGCCGGGAGGTGTAGTGCGAGGGCGGGAGAACGGCGCTCACCGCCGACGCTCCTCCAACGGCTCCGCGCTGCCCGAGCCCCCGCACGGCAGCGCGGCCCCACATCTGCCTCCACACCTCGGCTGGAGGCAGCTCTGAGCTAAGAAGGAGTCAAACAGCGGCGCAGGGCTCGCCTCATCGCACGGTGTGCGGTGGGGCTGCCTAAGCGGGTCTCCCTCGTGGCCCCTCGCGGTCTCCTCCACCTCCCTGCTCGCACCTGCCCCCGGGCCGCTGCCCGCCATGGTACCGTTCGCAGTCCCTGCTCCTCCGTACGGACGCGGCTGGCTCCGGAGGGAAGGCGCGGTGCTGTGTGTTCCTAACTAACTCGCTCAATTCAACCTGTACGGAGATTTTCAAAGTTCTCTCAACTACTGCTCAGTCCATCAGGCTGTTTGTAACGGCTTTGCCCTCAGCCTGCTTGCGGTGTAGAGCTGGGCAGGGCGGTGAGCTGGGGACCGGCATCACACAAAACGCAGCGTTATCCCCCTCATGTAGTATGGAAACTACTATTATTACTATTTAGCAAGTCAGTTTAGTTCAGTTTCTGGGAGCACGCCTGGGAAAGCTCACTCTCAACCTAGGGATGCCTTCAGAACTGAAGCCAGATTACTGCAAGGAAGTTAACACGCAAACGTAAGGGTGGATTACTGGGAGCATTTGACAACCGCCTGAACAGTCGGTTTTGATGCTCTGCGCACAGTCACCCTCACGCTGTACCTCTAAACTCCGGCACAAGACAGACATTCCCCAGCACCAGTCTGATGTGACAAGTGCTACCCGCGCCTTGCAAGAGAGCAATTAGCAGTCTTGAATTCCCCAGGCAGAAAAATCATGATTTTGCTGTTTTCTCAGATCCTGGTGCATCTTTGAGTGCCTACTCCTCCCCCATGCTTCCCTTCTCACAACAGTCTTTGTATGCAGCGTTACTTCAGCAAGAAATGGCATTTTCTGTGCCTATTTGCAGATCGTGATAGAAAACAACATTTAGTAAGGCCGCATAAAGAAAAGACACCCTTGCTTCTCCCCTCCCTCCTCCATAAGGGTTGAAGGAGCAATGCTGGAAAGAATCATGTCACCCCTATCTGTACACAGTTTTTTTCTCGTGCTAGGGGATGAGCAGTTAAAAACAGCAATACTGCATCAAAGCTGCAGAGGGGCTTCAACTTTGAACAAAGAACGGGAAGCAGTTCCCCACTCATTCATCTCTGTGCGCATCGGGTGCAAACAGAAGCAGGACTATTTGGGAACGGAGCCCTTAACACCTTTCAGTGGAGCGTTTCAGGAGCATGGCAAGACTGGAGTACAGGTGAAAGGCAGCCTAACGCTTCCTCTAGCTTTTCAGCATGGCAGCCAGCAGTAAATAGCAAGCAGCAGCTACCTCCTCCATCACCTCAGATCTGTTATACAAGTACCTTGCCTCTCTTATTTACACTGGACTCCCAAACAGCAACAAAAATCATCAGCCTTGCCTTAGAGAAATAAGAAAAACCAAGACAGTGAAGGCATTGTCAAAACCCATACAAACTAAAAAGTAACCTTATTTGGGTAGAAGGCAATTTCAAAGTGATAAAATCCTCCAGGTTTCTTTTTGGGGGGGTGTGTGTTGGTTTTGTTTGTTGTTACTTTTCTTCCTCTCCTCCCACCCTCCCCCACCCCCCCCCCGACCATAAGTGGGCTTAAAACCAACAATAACAACAAAATCCATCCTGTGTCTGCTTCCCCTGCAAACGTTCCATGGTGGAACCATGAGCTTCTAATAGATGCTCTTTTTTGCATGTGAAGGACATATTCAAGGACTGCTTGTAGAGCACAGTGCTGAAGATAAGTTCTGCCTCCACTGGAATGAACAAAACTTTGATAACAAGTGGCAGGTCACATCTTTTTTGGTAAAGAAATTTCATAAAAATAAACTTTGTCACTTCTATAAGGCAGCTAGTTGAGCTTAATGAATTCAACACAGAGGAATTTTAAACACTATTCATTTAATTGAATCCCTGAGGTTATCTGACATGAATCAATTTTGTAGGGACACAAATGACCTGCATCTGAAGAGTTTTATTTCAAGATGTCTATTATTATTAAATAAAGAGTAGAGAAGAAACTGCACTGCCTCCACATTTGGTTAATTTAACACACTTTTTGTTGTAGTTTCAAGGTTCCTTCTGTTTGAGAGAATTCTCCGCATATGAAAGAAAAATGTAGTAAACCTGGCTAACAAAGTTAGGCAGATTTCAGGGAGCAGAAGGAGGGAAGGGGAAAGAAAGAAAGAATTTCAAACTGTTTTTTTATAGTTGCTTAATTTTTAACTCCTAGGCCTTCTTAAAAGACTGCCTAGACATCAGATGTGATGTGGAGAAGAGGTTTTGAACCACTCCCTCCATTTGAGATGCTTTATTCTCCCTAACTCAAAACTGAACCAGGTAACCAAGTATCCTGCTTCATCAAGCCACCAGAGGTGTTATCTTTACATTAGCTGTACTATTTTTTCTTCTCTATGAAAATGATTGTCCAGCCAAGAGATCATTTCTTACGTTTGTACTTGATTTTATAGAAGCAATTCCACTTTTCCAAACAGATGTTGGATCAAAACTCCAAGCTGACTGAGGGCAGAAGCTGGAGCAGTGAGGGATAATTTTGATTCAGTTAATTTTAGCTGCCTATCCTGGCCAATTTTTAAGGGATCAGAAGTCACATAGAAATGGCTGTGGAGGCAAAGCCCAATACAGTTTCATTTGAAGATACAGGAATTAATACTGCTGTTTTTTCTCTGTGTTTCACCTCATATTAATTTGGGGGTAAAGAGAAATTAAAATAGTCACAGATGCTTACAGTTTGATAGCACAACCCCATCAAAATCTGACATTCTGAATTAATTTTCTTGAGCACACATTGGGGAGGTTTAACTATCCTATCGAAACATTGCAAAATTGTTCATCACCAAACCCTCTTTATAATTAATCCCCAAAGGTGAAATTTGCTTCTGTACAGACAGCTTTGCATGGCTCTTTGTCACATAAGTACTGCTTTGCAAAAACTGGGGGTAAGGATGAAGTGTAATTAGAACAGTTCAACTTGAACAGTCAAACCCCTGTAATAAGCCATTTGCAGATGCTATCTTGGAGTGAACACTTCCTGAAGTGTTGAGCTCCCTCTCTCATATAAATGCAATTTGTAAACCTGGAAATTGTCAGTGTCTTGGTAAAACAGAAAGAGCTAACTGATGAATTGTATGATAGCTTTATGAATGAATATTCCAGAGAACCATTCATACTTACAAGATGTACCACAGCTGAAAATAGAAGGGTAAAATCAAATGATACTTGAGGAGGTTTCACCATAAACAGTATCATGATAATTTAGATACAGTATCTAGTCAAACTGAATAAGGGCTTAGTAATCAGTATGAATATTAGATTGCCAATACATGACTACTTAAACCTATTTGCAATATCAATTTCCTAATGATTTAGCACATTATGAAGAATTCAGAGATGCTCATAAAATATAACACTTTCTTTTGCAGTGTCAGATGTAGGAAAAATATCATCTTAAGCAATCCATTACATAGGCCATTTTTCCTTTTATTTTATTTTTTTTGATGGTCATTTTTCCTTCACTGATCATTGAGGACTTAATCTTAAAAAATCCCAGGGGACTTGGCACAGAGCTTCCATAGAAGCAGCTTTGAGAAGCAAACTCCCAGTTCTGTTCAGCGATCTGCATATGCTTTTATTCATGCTTTGAAGGCAGAATCCCTGTGGTCACTCCTAAAGGCATATTCATACAAAGTATGTAGGTAGCTCTAGAGGTGCCTGCACAAAGCAGAGGTGAGCTTCAGAAGCCAGAAAAGTACACCTATTCAAAGCAATAGAATTTTTCAGGCACAATCTCATCCTTAGATTCAGGCTGTGATTAGTGTATGGCCAGCACAGATACTAGTTTTGTGAGACTCTGGGAAGATGCAAAAAAAAGCTCCATCTCATCAGCTAGAATATTATGAATTTCAGAGATTTAAACTGATACACTGTACTGTAAAATACTGTGGCTGAGTAGGTTGACCACCTCCAAACAAGATAAGCACAGACAGCTAGGGAACGATAATTATTTTTCACTGCAGCCCGGTCTGAAGCATTACTGCTCCACCTACTATTTCACCTACTGCCAGCCAATACTTCTGCTATTCCAAGGTTGATATGCAGCCTATTCTTTTTCTGTGGAGGAAGAAGGTAATCTGCAGCAGAAGCAGCTGGATCAGCAGCTGTAGAGCAGTATGACAAGAATGCTGTGAGAGAGGGAACATTCTACTGTCTACAACTTCCCTGCCTATGGTGGCAAGCAGCATCACCCAGGTGAAAAGATTATGCCTAATCTAACATTTAGACTTTGAATTTCCATAATAACCTCAATCAGCATGAAGCTACACAAAGATATCTTTAAAATCCAGAATTATTTATTTTAAAAAAGCTAAATTCTTTCACAGTTGGTTGCTGACATCTGGGTTAGGGGCCCTGTGAACCTTGAAGGTTACACCCAAAACATTCACTTGCATCATCATCAGGTCTAGCAGGGAAAATGAAAGCTCAAACTCAAACAAGAACACCTGGAAAAGTTTCCATTTAACAAACAGGTGAATTATCTAACAGGGCAGAAAAGTCAGGCAACTTCAGATCTACTCATTGGCTTTTTTATCACCAGGAAGATGTGAGATTTGCAAACATTCCATGCTCCTTTGGCTTTAGACGTCTTATGTTCCTATAAAATTCAGAATAGCTTAGAAATGGAGATCTGTGGAGAAGCTATAATTTAATACCAAATATCTTACAGATGAAGAAAGAAATGACACATATATGAAATCTCAGGCTATAATATTTGGTGTTCAGTGACAGTGTATTTCAGCAATATATAAAAAGTACTGCTGTCTCCTAATTACAGGGTCTGCTTTTGTGAATTTCAACAGCATTAGCCCATATCATCACCTTCAACGTATATGCACAGTTGAATCTATGCACAGGTTAATAGAAAGCTAGCTAAGCTGTACAATAATTTTTTTTAGACAAAACCTGTTCCTTATTCTCTAGAGAAGTTATTATTTCCTATAGAAAAGTACCAGGAAATTCATTAAGTGAAACTTTCTTCAGGTAGAAAGGCAACACTAAGGCAATCAAGTCAGCAGTATATTTGTGCCCTGCTATTGACCTAATTCAACGTACATGGAACATGATTATTGCAGGAAGATGACAATTTTTCACAAACATCCTTATTCGTTGTATAGGAAGGGAAAAAAAAAAAATGGGAGAGTGCTTCTTATGTTCTAGTGCTCTTAAAGCTGTGAGAATGTAAATAGGCAAAACAAAGTTTTCATATGAGCAGATGTTTTCTTATCAGACCATCTATGTAATTTAACAAAAACCAGCCAAGCTTTCAAGAACACCGTATTCTTCATGTCCTGTCTACTTAAATCAGCTAGTATAGTTAAATAGACATGTCACTTCCATGTATCAAACTGGACTTGTTTATAGCAAGCAAGCGTTATAGTAAAATTCTAGAGTAAATGTTTATGAAATAGATGCATTCAGTTTTACATGGGTAACTATAACATGAATAGAGCTCTCAGTTTATAACATTTTAGAATACACAGTGAAATTTTTCACAGGTTATTTTCAGATCTTTGTTTATCACTACTTCAGAGGCTGAGGTTCTGGAGATACTGAGCCCAAAACTCCATGGTCTCATCCCACACATATTCTGTTATGCACAAAAGCACACATTTTTTAAGCCTGCATTACATTTAGATAAACCTCTAGAGCTAGAAAAAAATTAATTACCACGTGACTTCTACAGTGAGTGGAGCACATTTGATCTGTGTGAAATCCAAAATGTTACTTTACGGAATCACTCTTCAAAGCAGAGCTACATTGACAGTGGACAGTAATGTAGAGTAAAATAGGGCTCTAAACAATACAGGCTTGTAAGGAGAAATTCTAATATGCAAACTCTAATATGCAAATTGTAATATGCAAACTGTACGAAAGACTCTGTAGTATAAAAATACAATTAGAATACATTGCAACAGAAATATAGTAATTTTTGTTAGGTACTACTTTAAAACACTTTTTTAGTCTTTGTCTTCTGATGAAGATGATATATCCTATGTTTCGGTCGTAGCCTGGCAGAAAAAGGTGTGCAAGCGAAAGGAGCCAGCTTGAAATGCCAAAAAATAACAAATTAGTCTTCTATAGATTAGACTGCTGTTTTAACGTGTCATTATTTGACTATTAAAATTAAATTTAGAGAGAAGGTAAAAACCGAGATATACTCCTAAGTGATGTCTCCATAGCACTATCAATCAAATATGGCTGTATTTTCCTCCCATTTAAACTGTTATCCTATGTTCCACACAGCTGAATAATGTCACTCACTCTCTCTAAAGTTTCCCAAGTGGCCCAGTAATTTAAGAATGCCATCACCAGAGCAACTCTGCAGCTGAAAATATACTGCTATTAAATCCAGAGAGAATAGATCACTAATTGCAGCTTAATATTAGAGATAGAAATGAAATACCAAGCCAGCCATCAGAGCATGTGCTGGTAATCCAAACTTACACTATTATTGAAAAGACAAAGAATTGTTTACTGTCTTCATGAATGACTTTTACAATTATGCTAGCTAAGAACTCACTAAAGCTGCATTATACAATGGCTGCTGGTTCTGCTGCAGACCACAGATTAATTATTATTTAAACTAAGGAGGAAGTTTTTCCCCCAAAACCTACCCTTGCCTGTGTGGAAGGTCACACTGGGTGAGTTTTCCTGTATGCCACTGGTGCCAACAAAGCATGTGACAAGATATAGCACATGTGGAGCACTAGAGGATGTGGTTCTTTTCTGCTAGAAGGACTACAGTCTAAATAGAACAAAACCCAGTTCACAAGTTGGCTGCTCTAAAAAGAGCCATTGCCTCAGAAGCAGAGCATAGGCCTCTACCATCTCACCAGGACTGGGTGAGTGTGTTTGATTCTGGGTGGAAAAAGGTGTATCCCTGTAACAGACTTTGAGGTTTTTGTTTTTACTGCAGAAATTCATGTTTCATAGTCCTTTGTACATTTTCCAGCTGTGGTTTCCAGCATAGGCTGCAATTTTATAACCAATTTAACCAGCATCCACCATGGGAGATGGTAGGAAATGAGACTGAATGGCTCATTGGTCACTTGTATAAAGCAGTTTATTTCCTGTAACTTCACTTACAGAGTTACTACCTCTTGTTGTTTGACTTAGAACAGCTATTTTTATTGCATCTATAAGCTTCATCTTATCAATTTTATATATAGCCTTTCTTTTAGCTGATTTGTCAGTAGTTCAGGTTATGCTATCTTCTGAATCTCCCACTCAGCTCCCTTCTCCTTCCTTTCCTACCAATACCATGTCTTCCATTTTCAAGCAACATCCTGAATTAAAAAAACAAAACAAAAAAAAACAACAACAACAAAAGAAACTTCAAAAAACAGTAGCAGAAGAAAAGAGGAGCTTTGTGGATGAAATTCATCCCCCTTTAGCAAAATAAACAGTAATATGATTTCTCTGACTGAAAATAATTTGCTAGTTAATTTCATTATAGTTATTCTTGATATGCAGCTATTTCTCAAGCGAGATCAGTGCTGGAGTGTTTAGTTTGCTATAGCCTTATACTGCTTTGCATAACTGTTTTCTTTAAATATTTGGGCTTTTGTCTGTTGATTCTCAATAAATATCTTTTCATGCGGTTTCAGTCAATCTCTGTAGTGCTGAAAAAGGACCGAAGATAACATTTCTATTTTGCAAAAGCAGTTAATGCAATGTAGCCAAGATATTTTCTTATTGTCCTTTTTTTCATCCTTTGATTTTCAAATCAAACACTGAATATTTTTTACCCCAAATTTTCTCATGTAGCTTTTTAAAAAACTTTATCTGATTATTTTCTTACATTGCCTGACCATTTTCATTTATTTTTAAAGACTATTTTTGTATTAAACGAATTCAAATTAACAGAACAATTATAGATTCACATCAAGTATCTCTTTTTGGGACTACATGAAATAATCCCCTCAGCTAATAAAAAAATGAAGTCACAGTAGGCTGAATATGACAGCCTGAACAGCCCCTCATGGGATTCCTATTGGGAAAAGCAGGCAGCAGAGTAGATCTAGTACAGATCATCATAAGAAAAAGCATAACATTGTTGTCTTTTCCCATAATTTTGTCATTCCTGCAAGGGTCTTCTTCATTCCAAATATGAATGGGTTCCGCAGCAAACAGAATTAATCTTTTCCTTCTCTTCCTTAAGCAAGTCCACTTTCTCTAAAAACAGAAACATTTGTTTCTTCCCTTTCCTCCTCTTCCTTATAAATATGTGTTCAAATTTCTACTGTTTGCCTTGAAGGATATTTTCACGGCTAGTTACTTGTATTTCCTGGCAGTACCTCCCCACAGTGCAGAGCAATATGGCTAAGAAACTGCTGTGGATCTAAAAGCGCTATAACCAGTTCAGAGCAACGCTGGGATCCTGCTCCTTCAGGTTTAGCCCCAGTGATTCAGATACATTCCTTCTCCATCCAGTCTCTCTATTGTACTACTTTCCATTGTGCAGTTTTTCTTGCCTTTCTGCTTATGGTTGACTCAAGTATGTTTTCAACCTTTTCTGCGCTATTATGTATGCAATTTCTTCCAAAGGGAAGCCAAAAAGTCTTCACTGATTCTACAGTCTTGGGCTAAAAGAAATAACAGAATTTGTAACGCAAGTGTGAGATCTAGCAATGCTTTGTTACTTAAGGTAGCGGCTCTATCTTAACCTTAGTGCTTTACTATTAAAAATAAAAATAACCATAGACTTGAGTTTTACACAAATATTGTTACAAGCCAAGGCTGTAGCACCACTTCACCATATTCAGTTAAGTTTAATATCAAGTACTTTAGGTACCCTTGTAACATGCCTTCCACATTTAGATCATTTCTCATATTCTTAGGCTTTCAGGCTTCTCACAACCAGCTTTTCTCAACATTTATCAACCATGTGTTGCTGCCATAAAATAGATTCCAGTTTTATTCAACTAGTCATTCAGACCAGAGAGTCAAAGGAGGTGCTAGGAATGTCTTAAACCAACAGCAGCAGTTGCTGGTCATTAAAGTGGGTTCTAAACTTTTATCATTATATCTACAGGACCATGAAACAGGAAAAGATGTAGCTACAAACTCATTTTAGAAAGCACAAAGGCTTTTAAAATCCAATGCAATTTTGATCTTGCTTTTGATCTGTCTATAAATTTTATTTTGAAGATAGCAAATCTCCAGGGATGCTGTCTCCAGTCTTCAGATTCAAAAAGCTAAAAAAGGTCACACACTTCCACTGGTAATTCAGCTATTTTAGAACTCAAATGATTACTCAGGTCTTGGTGATTTATTTTTAGTGTTTATTTTAGCAACTTGTTCCGCAGTTCTTGCATAGCCACTTTGATTTTAGACATCTCCTCTGCCAAGTTCCCCCCTCCAAGAAATAAAGGGTTTGGCATAAGGGTCTCCCTAGCTTCTCCCACCTCCAACACTGATGCAAAGAACTCATTAAGCTCCTCAGCAGTGGTCTTTTCCCCTGTGAACACTCCTTTTATACATGGAATGCTACTTCTAAAGTAAATCCCAGCTCCATTTCCACATTGACCTTGTACAACTGTTTTGCATGATTATTGGCAACAGATTATTGGAAATAACATCTTTTCACTGCTAGGATCAATATTTCTTATCAGTGAAAATATTATATTTTAAAACATCTTGCACTGCCTTTGTAGAAAAGGAAAGGATAGGAAGAGCATATGAGCTGGAATATAAATAGTGACAGAATTTTCACTGTGATGTCAATGATATTAGGACTTTTAGTGGAGATGCTTTTCTGTTTGGTGTAGCCTTAATAGGTGTGGCCTGCAAAACAGGAGCTTGGTCTGCTGCTGAGAAATTCCTGTGTAGGTCTGTACAGAACTGTAGGTTGCTAGACAAGAGCTTGTGCATATGTGAAAAGTGATCTCCCCAAAACTATTACCTTCTAAGCTAAAAGAGAACTTGGCCTGTCAAGTGGAAACCAGTCAAGGCCAACACAACTTGCTATGATGCACAAGTATCTTTATGTGTTATGTGCTTCATAAGCATACTAATTTACCATCACAAAATCCCTCTTGCCCAGTATCTAGTGCTTATCAGATTTCCCTAACCAAGATGAAAACATGATGGTAATCACCATTCTCCCCACAGAGAGTCCCTGGCTAGATACATCAGAGCTTCCACAAGATTTGCACACTCTAGCACTGGAAAAGTCATCCAAGTAGTAACTAAAACTCCTCTTATTTTCATACATGAGCAATCTGTTGATTAAGTGTAAGGGAAGCTGATAAAAAGCTGTTATCCCCCAAATTTTGAGCTAATTCTGTGCCCAGTGAGGAGATAACAGTGACAAGTTTCCTACCTCTGTGCAATTACAAAACATTTCTCAAATTTAACCGAACATGCCAATCTTGCTGTTTCTTGTCTCTGCAGAGCTAAAAGCAGCCTCAGCATTCTGTTTTTTCCTGTAACATGCACACTCCTGTTATTCTCAGCTGCTCAAAGCAGTTGGTTAAAACAGCCATACTTTCTCCTGTTAAAGATACCTAACAGCACTGTGCTTAATGTTTAAACAGCACCATGTGTACCCAATTATGAAAGCAATTAATTTAGTCAAAGACTAGATTAACTGCCATCTGTGGCCTGATTGTTTGTTAAATTTGAGTACTTCTGATCAAAATTGCCGTAAACAAAGTCTTATGTAGCATGTGACAAATCAGCGTTGCCCAAGGACATCTTGATATGAAGAGAGTTCAACATTAAGCATTGAATATTATCATACCACTTCTATTATCAATTTCTACAGCATATATTAACTATGATGCATTTTACTTGTTTCACAGAAGTGAAACCCAGAGAGTTTGCTAATAAAATAATGCTACTGTTAGTGATGTAACACATGATATAGGAACCACGTCTAGGGCAAGATTATAAACATATACACAGTGGAGGAACAAAAAGCTGAAGGGAAGGTATGAAACAAAACCATGCTGGGGAAACAAATGAAGCAGAAGGTTGAACTAAGATCAACCCTTGTGATAGGAACCTATGGATGTACAGCTAGTCACCAAATAGGCGATATGATTATTTAGCCAATTCATAACAAAGTGAACTGTATGTAAAAAAGAAAGAGCATGTGAGCCCGCAAGCAAGCCTTGCCCTAAACCCTTGGTGGTGTAATAGCTATCAGGCTCTTCTCTGTATTCGGAGATACCTATTGTAACTTCCTAGCAAGAAGAATAACATGTGTTATGTCTCCCATGATCTGGGTGTACATCATAGACTTATTTCGGAAAGAAAACATGATCAAATGGCAGAGCGGCTCTTTCCCCTCTGACCCCTATGTCCCAGCCTTTGTTAAAAGTGCATGAAAGCACTATTTCAAGAACATCATCATTCTCAGGCCAAAACCACTCAATAACCATGATCAGCATTTGTGAGATCTTTTGGAGATTCCCCCAAATTGTACTTTTTGAACAAGTAAGCAATGGCAACTTTCTTTAGGAAATACGCTTCACCATGAAAGGTGAACAGGACACAGGAAAACAGTCACCATTTTAGTCATCTGGAAAGACACTTCCTCTTAATTACAAAGGTATTCATGAAAGCAATAACATGCCTTGGACCAAACAAATGCATTTAAAACAAGTCTTCCAGAGTCAATATGCTTCCTTAAAATGCCAATTCACAACATTAAAATCAAACAAACTAAACAAACAAACATTAAATGTGAAGAAAAAGCTCAACGCCATGCAGAATCTGGATGACCTGCAGCAGATTTTTGTCTCTCAGAAACAAAGCCATACACACACACATAAATCAGTAGCAAATCTCTTGTTATATAAGCAAAGCTCAGCATGAAAATGAAAGAAGAAAGGAATATTAAAACATGTTAAACATTTTTCCCTCCTTCACAATTCTTCTTATAAATACGACAAGATTAGAGAGGTGAGTATTATCTTACCAATTCAGCAGAAGTATGTAAAATAAGGGTCATTATAACAAGTTCTTTTCTGTTGTATATTAAAAAAAAAGAAATTTTGCTTCTTTGCATAAAATGTCACACAAAAGTAGCTAGAGGTTGTAAGGAAATCCTCTTGGTACAAGACATGCAAACCTCCAAACTGTAGAGTTTCCAGAGGTTTCATTTCAGTGAGGTTTCATTTCATTTTTATATTGCTTGCTTGAGAAATGATGACTTAGAAATAACCTTTCCTCAAAATATTAAGTGATCTGGTAGTCATCTTGCTTCTCCGTCTGAGAAGGATCTTGAAGTTCATAGAGAAGTTGCTTGAGGGTCTGCTAACTTGCCTCTAGCATAACCAGTCTTCCTGCCTCCAGCATGTATGGTCAGCTCTGTGGGCAGTGTCAGCAGATCTTTTTTTTTTTTTTTTTTTAAAAAAAAAAAAAAAAAAAAAAAAAAAAACAAAACCCAAAAATCCCACCAGAATAAAAAGATTTTAATGTGGCACCTTCACAAGAGTCTGAGTAAAGAAAAAATATTCAAATACTTACCCAGTACAAGCACTGAATAATGCAAAACACAAGCTAATCACTCCCCCGATGAGGGCTATAAATCAACCTCTTTTTCTCTTCTAGAAGAGATGCACTTCAGATTGGAAAACAGGACACAAAGGTTATTTTTGTCTAACCTGGTCACCCAAGTTTAAAGTTATAACCAATCCTATTACAATAGTCAACTGGAGTTTTTGCACACATACGCTATGTTTTCTTTCCAAATCTGTGACTGAGCACAGAAATAACTACCTACCTGTACTGCTCTGGCTGTTGCACTCTAGTCAGGTGAAGTCCATGGGGGGAGAGGGAAGTAGTTCCTCTGGGAGCAGTTAACCTTGTTCACCTGGGAGAAGGTTTAGGTGTGAAAGAATAGGATAAGCACAATAAGTGATTTCTTTTCTACATGATGAGGAAAAAAAAAATTGTCTATTTAGGTGAGTGAGGAAGAGAACATAGTGAACTGGAAACAAAATTATAAAAGAGTAAGGGTTAAGTTAAAGGTGTGTGAACACTCAAAGAGTTAAATCTTAGAAGGAATAGAAGGAAGTCAGTTTTCTTAAAGAGATTATGCAGAGTATATTCAGTTTGGGAAACCTGAATAAGAAAAATGTACTTTGAGAAAGGTCATAGCCTTTAGGGGCTCAGCAGGTAGGGGACAGGTTTGTTCTCAAACTATTTCTTAAACATATGTCTCAGTATTTCTGAATTTGCTCTAGTTATAGCAGTGTGTTCTACTTCATTGTTATTTGTCTAATAGAACATCTTTTTATGGTTTATAACTCTGTATCACCTTTGGGTGACTTTATATTTTTAAAAAAATAAAACTGAGCTGATGTTAAGCTTGTGGCTGAATTTGGGTTCTTTTTAAGATAAGTTTAGCCTTGATCCTCCAAGACAATTTGTGGACAAGTGTTTGCTCATGTAGCAATCTTCCAAAAATTCCATCCGAGTTTACCTGCAAATAAATGAATATATATATCACTAAAAATAAAGGTATTTGTGTTCTTGTTTCATTACTCAGATCTGTATCTGCAAAATAATCTTTCATTATCGTCTAGCCACTTGTTACTTTTCAGAGGTGAACTTTTAGTAAAGCTAGGTTTGAAATATGCAAGACTGAGGGTATACGTAATATCTTTTTGCTCTGGAGAAAAGAGTAACACGAAATCTGAAATATAATCTCTGTAGGGATGATTTTCCTATCTCTGAAATTAAATGAGTATTTGACAATGTGACCCACACTTTCAGAGGGTGAAGATCAAACTTTGGACTAACAAATGTCCTTCCTGATGTCATAACTCACTGGCTTGATTCTGGTATGACCAGAATAAATTGCATTTACTGAAACCTGTGAGTTTTTCAGACTAGCTAATAATATTGTTTCTACTTGTAATGAATTATGTTGGAGAATGTTTAGTAAACACAAAGGTGTGGAAGGGTTTTGGTATGAATTCAGTGAACATAAATATTCTGTGCTAAATGATCATTTTCAAGAAAAAATGTTCTGTTGTTTACAGTGATCAACAGGATTATACTGACTCTAGCTCATGGTTTGTTATTTGTTTGGATTTTTAAATTTGATTTAATCATATCAACTTTATGTAGTTCTTAGTCTTTAAAAATTAACATTTTAATTAAACTGTTCTGAATTTCTTTCTTTGTAAATATTTACTCAGAAAGCTGCTTCACCAGTGTGGGAGACAGGAAACAGCTCTGCCATATCCACTGAACAGTTATGGATGGAATTACTGCAAACCTAACAACTGTATCTATTTAGCAATAGAAATAAGAAATGATACAAATTGTTATAATATGAGGAAAAACAAAAAGCAAAGGGGAAAGGAAGAAATGTTTTTATATAAATAGCCTATTGCTTAGAAACATATCAATTTCAATGACAAAAATCAAACAGACTTCTAAATAAAGGTCAAACTGGTATGGCAGCATTAAGAAAGCCAACAAAACTAGCATGAGTAGAATTTACTCGGCTTCATTCCCCTTCCTTTAATCTGAATATTTTCCTTCTCAGCTTCTGTATAGAATTATAAAATGGAATCTATATAAAGATACACTTATCAGTTACACCAGTGTATGGCTGTAATTCAGGAAAGCACTTAAGTAGGTGATTAACTTCAAGCATCCACTTACCCACTTTCCTAATTATGAACTTAAGTGCATACCAAAAGTTCTTTCCTGGATTGGTTTTATGCTATGCCTGTTAACTGCAACAGAGCTATTTGAGCTAGTTTGAAAACTCAGGGGCTGGGAACAGCCTATAACCACAGCTTCAAGTGCTTAAGCTGCCTTGGTAAAGCCTGCTAAATTACGTAGCTTGCAGTATACGCTTCCTTCTGTTAGTCTGCTCTAGTTTCTGCAGAGCAGTTGCCTCTCTTGATTTTCCAAAAATCCTGATATTTCTTTTGTAGAGGAAGTGCTAATAGACCTCAAAATCAGAGGAATCCAGGGAATTGCTAATAGACCTCAAAATCAGAGGAATTGGATAGTAGCTCAAGTAGAGGGTTTATGATCATGAAGACTAAAATATGATCCAGAAAGACCTTGCTCAGGAGCCATTTCATTCTAGATGCACGTGACTTTCTTTCTTTCTTTGCCTTTAAAGGTCTAAATGTGTCTACGTTTTTGCTTGCCTGTGTTCTGTCTCAGTCTGGCAAAGATCTGGGAACTGTTTCTCTACGAAATCCTCTAAGCAGCTTGATCTGGGAGGCATTCTCAGAGCATACTTGATACTACAGGATTAGGCCCCATACAAAATGCAGTCATAATGTCTTTTCCAAACCAATGCTAGGCATCACTTTCTGTAATGGCAGCTATAACTACCTGCGGACTGTCACTGAGTATTCCCGTCTTTAACAGAAACATCTTGATAAGTTATTTTTTTTAGTAGATAATCCTGAAAAAAAACCCAAACTCAACCTCCAAAAAAAAAAAAAAAGAAAAGAAACCAAAACCCCAGCTCATAAAACTCTTGGAAGTCTTTCTAAAGGCTTGCTTCTGGCACTTAACAGTTCTTTGCTTTATTGTTTGGCTTTTAGTATTACACTACAATGTAGTACAGTGTTGGCTGATTATAAAAATTAAAAAACTCTGTCTCCATAGATTTTGTGCCTGAAAATGACCAATTGAATAAGATGTTCTGGGTAATCTTTTCCCAGTTCCATTTGTCTTCCACCATCTTCATGCTTTGGCAATATTTACAAGTAGAAGGGAAAGCAAATTTAGGGCAGTGTATTACCATACTCATTATAAGTGGGTGCTTAAGTCTACATTGTTTTTAGCTGCATGAAGCATGTACTTAAATATTCTGTTGAATGGGGATGCACTTAGCAAGGATAGTTTAGATGCCTGGCTAAACACCAGCGAAAATGAAGTAGTAGGACTTTAGAGTTCAACAGTCAGTAGGCCTGAGGACACTTGCACTGATCTTAAAGAATTTATTCAGAACTGGGATAAAATAACAGCAGTGCTGATCTCCTCCTGGCTGTAAATGGAGGCAGAGTTTATGTGAGCTTAATTTTAACCATATTATTTGTAGTCTCTTATTTCTTGGTTCCATATTTTTGCTGCTTTGCAAGAGTTTCACTGAAGTTAATGATATTTGCTCAGATATCCTGCTAGTGGAAACTATGGCTGTTAAAACCCACATCTGCTGTTTGGAATCGTAATGAACTCATTTAAAGTGTTTTAAAGACATATAAAAAGTGGAGACATGATTCCAACAAAAAAGACTCTCAGGTCTGCATAAAAGTTCGACATGAGGATGGAGCGTCGGCATTAAATATCACCTGGGTTACTGAGGATTTTGATCATATAATTGGTATTGTTTCAGTGCATTTTATTGTAGTAAATATGCTAGGGCATGCTCATGTCAATATGAATCATCAGTGTACTATCAGAAAGATATAAAGTAAATAAGTAGTCATATAAGTAAAGTTATAACTCATAGAGGAGAAATAAAAGTAACATCCCTGCTGCAAATTTATTCCCTAGTTGTAACTCCATTATCTCTCTCTCCAGGTTCTCACTAAAATTATGGTGAACATTAATTTTGCACACACTATGCTCAGTAATACTGTCATCTTCTTCGCTTGTATCAGATAATTGTTTTGATTTAGATTTTTGCTGTGTTGTGTCTCAGAAGTAGAATGAACTCTGTCTTTTATATTCTCACTATCAAACTAATGCCAACATAGTACAGGCCTGTTTACTGTTGCTTCCTCATTTCTAGTTTCATTTCTGGTAGCTAGTAACTGTCTTTCCAAACAAGGTATACAGTCTTTTCACTCATCTTGCATGGACCATGTCTTTGTCAATCAATAGCCCAATATATTTTTTGTTTAAATATCCCCAGTTAAATTTAAAATTGTGCAATATTACTTCGTTGTTACAAGCCTGCATTTATTTCTAAATTTTATTACAGGAAAATTCAGGCAGTCTTTTGAAATTGAACTGATTAATGTTATAGACTAACTAAATTTGCAGTTAAGATTAAAAAGATCATTATTATGCCTTAAGTGTGAGAATATGAATCAAGGATTTTGATTGAGTTTTGGGGGTATCAGTGCTAGGTATAAATGAAACATTAAGTATATATTAAAACATTGCCTCAATCTTTAAAAGTATATTTAATAAACAGGCACAATTCTTATCTCAGAATGTTACTCTTACATGGGGAAGTTAAGTGGCAGGTTATCTCTGTCTGTTTTTTCAGTTTGATGATAGTGCAATTTAATATAGTACTGTGCACAAGCCAGCATATGAGTCTTTAGGGACCAGGTATTAACTGTAGATTGCTGGTGTGCAATATCATCCTCCATCGCTCTCTTGAATTCTCTCTATCCCTGACTAGACCTACATATTTCTGTAGCGGTTGTGATGGAAGTGGCTGGACTGGAAGACTGAATGGAGCTGATCTTAACGACTCTGTGGTTCCCCAAACCTCTTAGATGCTCTCCTAGCACATATCATTAAACTTCTGACCCATTTACAAAACAGGGCTGAAAAGACCAAGACAGGGAAATGGCTGTTTATTGTGTAAATTTATCTTATTCTTAGGTATTCTTGCACTTTGTTAGGAGCTAATTCATGAAATTTTGTTTGACCTGTGTCATTCTCATTTTTTAATCCATTAAACAATTAATGTTTGAGGAAAGGAAGTTAATCTGGAAGACAAAGCATTTTATGTTGTCATAAACTATTTTCACGGTAAATAAAATGATTTTAAAAGATGCACGATATTTCACAACCATTGTGAAAGAAGAGTAAGAATGATTTTAAAAGATGCACAGTATTTCATAACCATGGTGAAAGAAGAGTAAGAATAACTAATTTGTTTATTTAAAATATTTATAGCATATTTTACTGTGAGGATTCACTAAAAATTAAACATTGTGGATAGGATTTCATCGGTAGCATTCTTTGATAGCTACTAAAAAAAGGAAAATACAAATTAATACAATATTTTGAACTCCATAGTCATTATATTCTAATGACATTTCACTATTTTAAAGATTAAACTGGACCTAAGATATATGTTGTTAAATACTTTAATTTTATCTGCATTTTTGGTGTCAAAAATAATTTTAATACTAAAGGACAAGTGTAGACTCCTAATGACTTGAATACAGTTTGACTGTTTTCATGAAG
>JBCJKH010025195.1:0-11851 GCA_039877255.1 Loriculus beryllinus | reverse complement strand
TAATAGATGAATGAACTTCCAGAATGCAAGAATTGCCCTCTCTTCACTTCCACCAGCATCCTCCACAATCTTCTCCTTTGGCTGGTGATGTTAACACATACCCCAGCCTGATTTGGGGCTGAAGCATGCAGTTGCTTTTCCTTCAGCAACTTCTGTTTCACGCTCCTTTTTCCACCTAGGCACTGTATAAGGCTCCTGCTGCAAACAGAGATGTCACTCATTGTACAAGGTGTTAGGAGAGAGTTGATTACAAAATCTGTATTTTGGGAGTTTACTACTCACCTATGAAGTGTCAGTCTTGTTTGTTATCCTTTGTCCAATGTGCTGAGTTTGGTAGTGGAAAGCTGACACCTTTGGGCTTTGATTTTTGCTCTTCCTCTGAACCACTGAACAACATAATTTTAAAGATTCATGATCTGGTCACTGAATACACTGACCTGATACTAGGGATTGTTACCTTTTCCTTTCTGGTGGAGTTGAGCGTGATGACTACTCTCAAAAATCAAAGCATACCTTGGCAAGGAGACACTTTTTCCACAGCCAAGACACTTGATTAGTCTTGTAATCAAGATACAAGTATTGGTCATTAGCACTGGTTAACTCATTGGTCATTCTGCTTCTCCTGGGTATTTGTTTTAACTAATTACTTTGGTGTCTTCTTTTTTTTCAGCATTTTTCTAAAAGAACTAGAGAAATACGAACAATTGCCTGAGGATGTGGGCCACTGCTTCGTCACCTGGGTAATGAGGCTTCTTTTCATTGTTTGTTCAAATCAATTCCTCCGTCATAGAAGGAAACAAGCTAGGAATTAGAGCAAGGGTTAGATCCTTAGTGATAAGTGAGGTTAGGAGCTAATCTGGAATGACTGCCTTGTCCTTCACCTCTCAGCATGAAAGGCCCCCTCCCTTAACTCTGTTCCTAAGAAGTGGAGTGAGTGCTTTCTAGAGCCTCTCTCCTTATCCTGCACTGACTAGCACAGTTTTTACCTCTGCTGGTTCCTGTTTAATAGTATATTGTTAGACCAAACCTGTATTTAGGTATGACCTTCTTTGTAAAGGCCCCTGGAGGGAAGACCTTTCACATTTTAATATGCCTTCCTTGCAGAATTATAGTCATGCCATGAGGACTCTGCAAAGGCGTGAACAACATATTTTATCAACATTTTCCGTCATAAATTACTGTCAAGTGCTGAGCCACTGTGCGCTCTCATTCTGTTACCCAGTGCCAGAGTAATTTCCAACAGGACTTTGAAATGTTGATGCTAAGAGTCTTCATGGGTGTAGGAGGCTCTGGGAATTGGCTACGGTAATTTATCTATATGAAAGCTGGTCTCTTTTCAAAATATTTACCAGGCAAGTCAGCCATCTTCATGTTGTCTCCTCTGGTTTTATTCATGTTTCAAAGCTGGGAATTAGTATTTTAAAAGTCATTACAGAAAATTGTCACTTATCAAAAAAAAAACCAAGCAGTTTGGGTGATTTCAAAATGGGCTTTTAATTTAAAAACATGACACAAATGTTGATGAAATAGATTCAGAAGTGTTTTTTACAAAGAAGACATTAAATATTTGTGAAAGATGAACACATTTTATGTATCATTCTATGCAAAATCTTCATGGTACTTTTAAGACACTACTACAGCATCTCATCAATAGTTCGTGTCCAGACCTGTGTGTATGGTTACAGATATACATAGAAAGCTGCTTGCCCAATTGTCCCATTATTTAGATACCTGGTATAAAAAATGCAATAGTAATAAAAGAAAGCTATCCTCCACTTCTGTTTGCCTGCTTCTTCTGAGACCAAAGTTCAATAATGCAAAACTGCAGTAAGGCAGGAGTGCACAGATGCTCTTAATTTCTCTTTAAAAACAAATAAATTAGGAAATGAAATGCAAAACACTCCTAGCACAACATAAAATTTGTACCATTAAAGTCTGAACCAAGGTAAGGAAGGCAAGTCTGGGCCAGGCATCACAAATCTGAGCCAGTCTTAAGCCAAAAATGTTGCCTCAGTCCAATTTAAGCTCATCGAGTCTCTTGCCCGGTTTTTACACTGGCTTTATCGGCAAGCAAGTGATAGAGCCAGCACTCATGGCTGGATTTTGAGACCTGCAAACTTTTGGATACAGTCCATGTAATTAGAGTTCTTAGAAATTATTTTATATCTGGGTTAACTTTTTAGACCTTCCCGTTGTATCATTTGTAAAGAAAGCCTCCCATAGGTGTTACATGGTGCACCTCATTCTCCTCAGAACTGCTCAGGTAAGGTAAGAACTGTCTGTAAGTCGTCTGTTCTTAATTTACAAATCTTATATCTCTTTGAGGGTAAGGTTTATCACCTGTATTTGTCCTGATGAGCATTAATGACAGACTGTGGGAGCAGAAAAATAGCTTATCTTGCCTTTCCCTTGGTACTTGTTTTCACAGGCAGATAAATTTCAGATGTATGTCACCTACTGCAAAAACAAGCCTGACTCCAACCAGCTCATCCTGGAACATGCAGGGACCTTCTTTGATGTAAGCAGCCACTGCCATTTTCATTCAGTGTGCACAGAGCAGCTAAACTTCCTCTTTACATCTGAGCAACGGGTTCCTTTTTTGCTTTGGGGTTTGGGTATTTCATTCCACTGCAGATATTGCATGCTGTGAAAACTGATAGGCTGTGGTATGATGGGTGATCTTCATCAGAGTGGCAGGTCATTTTTAATGGAGATACACATTTGTATGGAAACCTTTGTGCATGTTTTAGACCAAATCCTTTCTAAAAATCTGGTTTAGATATACCCTCTGCTTCAGGGTTTAGTGGTAGAATGAAAAGCAGATCCCATTATATTTTCTGACTTCAAATCCCTTAGCCCAAAACAAGATCCTGCCCTCCTGTTCTGCAGATTCTACTACCCTATTTACTTTGTCACGCTAGTAAGGAGCTTCACTGACTGCAGTTAGACTATTTCCCTTACAAGCACTACACCAGGTGATAAACATTTGCAGTCTCCAACCCCAGTTTTGTAGGCTGAGAAAAATCTTTAAAGTTTTTGAGTACTTTTAAACTAAGCTTTCCCTCTGATTTTTGGAACTGTATCCATTTTCCCATGCTTGACTGCTACCATATAGCTTTAATTATAGCTTTCTATAAAAAAAAAAAATGTAACCCTTCAGCAGGATCCAACCTGTGATGTGGTTGGCATCTGATGTGATTCAGCTCCTCTGAGTTTCCTATGTGGCAATAGTTATAGCATTTCAATTAAACTCAATACTGAAAGATCTCACATGACCCGGATTTAAAACGATCAACTTTCGCTTTGTTACTCTATGGTCTGAAAGTGGAATTGAATGGATTTTCCAGGAGGTGGCGCTTGAGCCTGTTGATTGGTTTATCCTGGTTGGTGACTCCTGGAGGGTTTGAGCCACCTTAGGTGTCTGTCAGTGTTGTTTGCAAAGGTTGAAAGTGTTTCCTCTGCTAAGCTTTTCCACTCCAGGTCTATATATGGGATGGAAGCCTGCTGGAAACCTGTTGCTTAATAATGAATATTCAAGTTTCAGTATCTGACATCTGTTTTGCAAGAGGAGATGTTTTCCTTCCATTAGTAGGATTTGTGCTGTGCTATCCAGTGATGCCTGTGCAAAAAGAAAGCTGCGTATCCTCCCCCTCAAAAAAAAATCCTCTAAGGTAGCGCAAAATACCTGTAGAGCTTCAGGGCTCACTGAAAGGGTTAGCTGCTTAGGAGAAGAAGCAAAGATAAGTGACATATGTTGTATGAAACTATGAAAAGAATTAGTAACAATGCTCTTAGAACAATGGGATGTTCTAAGAAAAGAAGTGAAGCCATACATGTAGAGAAAAGCAGTTTCTCTTCTTAGGCCAGTTAATACAGATGGAAAATTATGCACAAACTCTCAATTATGAAAACTGTCTGGTTTATTATTAGCATTAGTGTAATGAAGGATAAAGAGTATTATCTTCCCTCCCTACAGATCTTGCTTTGTTTATAAAATTCATCAGTTATTGGTATGGTTATATTAGCTGGAATTTGCATAGGGAATGAAACTAGTATGCTTACTCTCACATGACTGCAGTAGACTTACAAGTCTAGTTCTTTCACTTTTTATATCTTTCTTGTTCAGCATCTGAGAGTATTACTGTGTTTCAAAGACAAATGATGCCTACCATATTTAGCAATCTCTATTATTTGTAATACCATATACTTCAGGCTAGTAAGATGTATTTTTGATTACCAATATGTGTTGGCCCTCAGCTTCAGCTGGTGGAAATCTGCATATTATTGAGGTGATCGTGTTGATTTTATTGTCTATTATTTAAAAGAGCTTTTGTCCTCAGGACAAAGGCAGGGTTTGTTTCAGTTATCTACATGCTGCTTCTATTTTAAATATTTATTTTCTTTAAATCTTGGAGAAGATCAGTTGTTATATTCAGGAAGCCTCAGGGCACCTTTAACTTGCACTACCAGCATGGAACATGGTAAAAGCTCATTGACTTTTGTAGCACTGCAGATTGTTGTCTTTCTACATGGATGATGGTTCTTAGACAGTTTCTCCCCTGAGCTGGAGTGTCCCTTAGGAAATGAGCAGAGGCATAAGCAGAAATATTTTTTTTCTGAAATTGCTCACCAACCGTTCATGTCATGCACTGCAAAACCTACATGTTTTGTAAAAGCTTTAGTGCTGAATCAGACTACTCAGCAAGCCATTGGTCTGTGTACTCAGTTCAGGATGCAGTTTGTTCTCCAGCTAAATGACTGTACACTATTAGATGACTTACCTTAATTTGTGAATCTCTTTAGACATTTAATACAAAACCAGGGCACTTTATCATTGTTTCATGGTAAATTCAGTAATTTTTATGGTATGAAATTGTATTTAAGTGTTCCTGTCTCCATGTTGGCCATTCAAGGGCCTCTGAGGGTCCTGTGCTGCCCTGTGCAGAGGACATTCTAAGTGTTTGGGATCCTGTCATTGCATGTAAGATTACACATTGATCCTGTTCTGCAGCTCATCTAGTTTGCAATACAGAACTGCCAGCACATGTTGCCTTGTCAGATAGCTTCATTTCTTCCAGGCCCTGGGACACTTTTCCACCCAAGAAATAACTTGGATCTAATGATGAGCCATGGTGCAACTATAATGTGAATGAAGCTTGCTTTAAACAAGAAGCAGGACAAAGTAGAAAGCACAGAGCCCTGTGGCTAGCCTGCTTCTGAAACTTCCAAGCTGCTTCCAAGTTAGCTCAGATATATCTGTGCTTCATGTTACTTAGAGATGTGTGAGAAATGTCTGCACTACTGTGCTCTGCCCTGCACAGACCTCTCCAGTTTCCATCTCCACCCACACTACATCCAGACATCTCCAGCTGTTACAAAGTCAACCCAAGACATGCTCCAGCAGGCTGCTATCTTACTTCAACACTTGAGGGACCAAAGGGAGAAGCTGCAGGGAGAATGTCCCTTTCCAGCAATGTACTTGCTTATTGCCTTCCTGCTGCAGGTCACTCCACTAGCCCCCTCTGTCTCTGCACAGTATGACCAGGGAGCATCCTGGCAGAGCAAGGAATGCCTGAAGGGGTGATATTTTGTTGGGAGCATGTCTTGCTATTGAGAGAGCTGAAAGGAAGAAGTAGAGCTAAATTCATTATTTGGATCCTGCAAAAACAATTGTACTTAGCTCCAGGAAGTTCACAGATATGGTCGAGGTCTTGCTGGCTCCTGCAGTTACTAATAGAGTCCCAAGCCATGCTCTGCAGGCAGTGTCCCTGTTTGGCGCCAACCGTGACTCAGCTTCATGCAAATTCCATTAACCTACACATGGAGACACCTCTTTTGGGTCTTTTTTGTGGCACCAGTGTTATTTTTTTCTAAGACAAACTTACCTAGTACAAAAAAGTATATATTTGTTGGCATATTGTGTGAAAAGTGGCTATTTTTATATCCAAGCATAAACACTGGAGCTAAAACACCCCAGTAACCTCCTCATTACTCAGCAGAAAATGAGACTGTATACAAAAAGAGAGTCTCCATTCTTGGCAGCTCTTCGACCTTCGTCTTCTGTGACTTCTTTACAGCTACAAATTTACCCTTCAGTAGCTGGAGGTAACTCCCGTTCCTCATCCTCATCTGCTACGGTAGGAACCAAGAATTTCCTGATGTCCAGGAACAAGGGGAAGTATGCCCTGGTGGAGACAGAAGGAATTACAACCTCTTGTATTTCAGTAGAGAATCTGCCCTTGTAGTGCTTAAGTTTGAAGCCTTTTAGAAGGCTAAATATGTAGCTTAGGGTCCTGTAGGATTTTCAGGAGCTCCTGACTCCCACTGGAACCAGCAGGAGGGAGGCAGCTGGGCCCTTTGCAGACCTCACCAGGTACCTATCTGCACTGTCTCCAGAAGTTCACGAACACAACACGCTGATCAGCACAGACATTTTGGTTGAGATTCAGGTGACAAAACAGAAGCATTCAGTGTTGTAAAAGGTTTCAGAAGGGTATCTCTCCTGGCCCCCAGGTGCCACTTCAGAATACCATAGGTCTGTCATCACTGTGTCAGACCTGTTACTTGCATGTGGATGTTTCAGCTACCCCAGGGTTCTCAAATGGTATTAGACACTGTTTAGACAGCTAAATTACACCCTATGCATTCAATTTAATTTAATATCACTCCATTTTAATTGGATGTTAAGACTCTGCTTTCAGCCTTCATAGCTAAGAGAAAACAGTTGACATGAAAGATAAGTCATATTTAAATTGAAGCCTGTGTAGTTTACTCAACATAGGCTTAGTTTGACTTGCACAAGACCCCTGCAGTTTAAGCAGCCTTAGGGGGACTCCACAGTTTATTGCCAGCCTCTCTGAAACCACAGTTATTTGCATCTGAGCTTAAAGAGAGTTAAAAAACTAAACAAAGAGATCCAGAGCTAAAATTAGTTACGGGTGGTTCTGTCTGGCAGCAGTTTAATAGTTTTCCATGACTGACTGCTGTTTTTATCTCTTCTAGGAAATCCAGCAAAGACATGGTCTGGCCAACTCTATCTCTTCTTACTTAATCAAACCTGTCCAGAGGATCACAAAATATCAACTCCTACTGAAGGTACCATAGTGAGCTGCCCAAATTAGTTCATGATCTGCATGAACATGCACAGCAGTTCATGGGTATAATGAATTACCCTATTCTTAAGGGAGCTGTTTCATCACCTCTTCATGACCTGTAAGCAGCTGCTGCTCTTACTTTCCACACCTGAGCATAGCAACAAAGTGTGAAATCAGGTTGGGTATTTGGGTATTTTAAAGGAAAAGACACACAGAAAGAAAAAAGCAAACAGTAAAAAAACTGATCACCTGTTTCAAGTGTTTATTTGGGGGGGGTTGTGTTTGGGATTTTTGTTTTGTTTGGTTAGGGTTTTTTTTATCCAGGTGGACTTAAACCTAAAAGGTGAGCACTGAGAAGGGGATATTTGAAGGGAAGACAGGACTGTTTACTTTCCTTCTTGCTAAAGTTTACGATATGTAATGTTTTGATTAAAGGCTTCAATGATAGAACTGGGAAATTTCACTGAAATGTGACTGAGACTCCTTCACTTGCATCAGATTCTATTTGGGAGCTAAGATGTTTGCATTTGAAAAACAGGGAAAAGTTTCGTATACAAAGCAAGGACTTCTAAGTGAAACATTAACATTTCACATCTTTGTTGGTTTGTTGTAGGTTGGTTAAAGGTTTTTGCAATATTTGTGAGTAGGTGAATTTTAGATCTAACTTAGAAGAAAAAGCATCTGGGAGGTAAGGGAAGAGACAGAATCTGACTTTGAAAAGCTAGGTTGAGATAGGATGCTTGCATCTTTTTAAATCTTCCTGTGTATATACAGCAAAGGACTGATGTATTGTACTAGGAAGGTACTTTACTGAGTACATTTAATGTGTTAAAAAATTTGTGCTTTGTACCAGTTTACTGAAACAGCACACAGGTATATCATAGTGTAGTGAGCACTGTGAAACAGCAAGCCTACATTGCACAAACCGTCTGCTAATGGGAAGGCTAAACCACCCATTCAGTCATCATCCCTTTGGTTTCATCCTCAAATGAATCATTCCTGAAGAGATCTCCCTGCCCTGAGCACAGCACACTGCCAGCCTTGCAGTACTCATGAGCACTGCAGGATCAGGCAGGGGTCCTGCAAGCTGGCTGGCACAGCTGTTCTGACTGATGACTGCAGCATAGATATAAATCCCCAGGAATCTGAGTGCACAGTCCCACTTGAGAGCACCTTGTTTTGTCATGTTTTATAGTCATTCCCATTTAATGCCCACTATCTGTGAATATCCACAGTGGATTTTGATGCAGTTCAGCTTTCTCCTGTCACTGTTAGCAAAGCAGTTGCATGTACCAAGTAACACATTTGGATATCAAGCCGATATGTTGATCAGAGTTTGTTTATAGGTGTTCATTGCTTCTTAGGAACTGCTTACCTGCTGTGAGGAGGGCAAAGGGGAACTCAAAGATGGTCTGGAGGTGATGCTCAGTGTCCCAAAGAAGGCCAACGACGCAATGCACGTCAGCATGCTGGAAGGTACCAGATGGGCAGGTGGCCAGGGTGGGGGAGGGACTGCCGAGAAATGAAGCCTCTTGTGTAGAATGTTAGTACAGGCTGACTGTAGCAATACTGTTGCTTGATCATAATTCTCAGGTACTTTCTAGCTCATTTCTGATGTTTCTCCAAAAGTCTGGGAAGAATAAAGCTGGCTAAGAAATTTTGGATGTTTATTTATATCTTGTGTGCATGTATATATGTATTTATATGTGTGTACCTATATGTACATTCACGTGCGTATGTGTACATATACAGTGTATGTATATGTTTGGTTAAAACATTCTTACTTAATGAAACAAAAAAAACATCTCATGAAACAGTATCAGTTTGGCTGCTGGCAGCTGTAACGATTATTGGATGAAAACATTTCTAAATACTGTCTCAATATTTCAAAGGGAAAAGTGCTGATTTTCTGAGTCAAAACAACTTGTGTTTGAAAATGTTGGTATAGTTATTCCAAAGATTTTTTTTTAAAAAGGGGCAAAAAGTATTATTAAAAAAGTATTTCAAAATGATAGAATAATATTTTGATTGCCATAAAATTAAGTCTTTTGTTGGCATTTAGATGCATAGAGTATTTCTAAAATTTAAAAATTTTATTAAGGACAGAGATGCTTTATTGCCTTGCAAACATTTTCTTGGCCTGGGAAAATCATTTCCATCCTGGCTTGAGTCAGAACCAGGAAACAAGCAGAATATTAAAACAGGCAAGAAAAGGGAAATGGTGCCAGTAGCTAAGCAGCATTTTAAGACCAAGTGGTTAAAATTTCAGGGGCAAACTGACCCAGCGTAGGTAGGAACACTATAAAGATGTTTTTAACTGTGGTGTCTGGTGAAGAGCCAGGTTTCCCAAAGCAATGCCTAGATAATCTGCCCTCATTAGAAGAACAGCACCATGCAATAACGAAGAAGCAGGGATGACTTAATTAGGGTGGACAAGCACTTGGACAGTTGTCTTCTGAATAAAACATTATTCCTGAGTATTTGAAGCAGGGACCAGGGCTGTTTGCTGATCTCTCAGGGCTGTTTGGCATGAGCAACAGTGGGCTGTGCTGGTGAAGGAGCAGTGCCTACCTCTGGAGAGAAGTGTGACCCCACATGCAGCTGATAAAGCAGCTTGGAGGGCACCTTGCACTAGGGAATTCTTTTTCCCTCAAGCATCCCAGTTATGTGGAGGTAGTCCTGTGATCCTCAGCTATGTGAAGGTTTTTGACATGCAGCTTGGAAAATTAGTAACTCGTGGAAAGCTTGTTTCAGACACCATACCAATTTGCTCTCAAATGTAGCTCCCCCATGCCACTGCTGTGGACTCACAGCTCCCTGAAGTTTGGGTTAGCATGCTTGAAGGCATCATGGTATGATGGGGCACTTCCACCCACTGCATGTTGCAATTCTCTGAATTTGTATTAACATGCAGAAGATCTTTTGCATTGCAGTTCTGTGTATAGTAATCAGCACTGAAATCCTTAGAATATTTAAGTAATTACTACTACACTTTAGCTGCAGTCTCATTTAGCACATATGAATTATTTGCCTTAGTGAAATAAATACATCATTGCAGCAGGAAAAAGAAGAAAAATATTTTCATTGGAGTAATGGATGCCCATTAATATCCTTTCAGAATATGCATTAAAAAAAAAGAGAAAGACCCTTTTATTTCAAGTCCTTACTGCTCTGATGTTTCTAGGCATTACTGGTCTGGTCCCAAGAACAAATACAAACTAATGTGTTTTATGGTTTCAGGGTTTGATGAGAACCTGGATGTCCAGGGAGAGCTTATTCTTCAGGATTCCTTCCAAGTGTGGGATCCCAAGTCTCTCATTCGGAAGGGCCGTGAAAGGCATTTGTTTCTCTTTGAAATCTCTTTGGTGTTTAGCAAAGAGATCAAAGATTCTTCAGGACACACAAAATATGTTTACAAGAACAAGTTACTGGTAGGTGTGGCTGCAAAGAAAATGTTCTGGGTGCTGTGTTTCTTGTAGGTAGAGGTGGAGTTTGGGGGATGGCTCACATGTCCCCATGCATGGGATACCCATACCATCTGAAAGGACTGGCTCTGGACCCAGTGGGGCTCACCTGGAAGCTAAGCTTGCAGTGAGTCCGGAGAGATTTAAGGCAGTGAGATTTAAAGGGTTGGTGGGAAATATGGGGACAATCACTCAACCCATTCACTTCCCTACCATCTCTTGGTGGTTTTCTGGTTCTTTTCTCTGTATACAGCAAATCAGAGACAAGATCCCACTTCCCTGTCCACCTCTGCTTCTCCACTTCTCACTACAAATGTAAACTTTTCTAGACTCATGAGACTTTATATACAAGTAATCTCTCATCATCTCTCTTCCATACTAGACCTCAGAACTGGGAGTGACTGAACATGTTGAAGGAGATCCCTGTAAATTTGCTTTGTGGTCTGGACGAACGCCATCCTCAGACAATAAAACAGTGCTGAAAGTAAGTCTTTTCCCTGTGTTTTCTTTGACTGTTGAGGCCCTAGGAGCACTAAATTAAATGTCAGTTTCTTCCCTGACAGTATTCATGTAGCTTCCATGTCTGTCAGTAGGGTCATGCCTGCATCAGGAGCAATTCAGCTCTAAGGCCTCAATATGAATCAGGATAGTGCAGTTTTGCAGCCTTGCTGAAATTACATTCTTCTTGCAGCCTGGCTTGAGCAGCTGCACACTGACACAGGGCATATCTCAGGGTGTCTGTCTGGAAGGTGTAATTCTCTAAGTCCTTTGCTACTAGGCTTATCGACAGTCAAACCTCCAGAGCTGACAGCTATTTCTGTCAAGCGTGTTTCTAACGAAGAATTTGTGTTGTAGTTATGTTATCTGATAACTTATTTCCCCTCTACAGAGTGCGCTGTATTGCTGGTATTAAATGTATTTATCCAGAGTTTAGCTGCTTTGCTGCTGCTTGCCAAGTAGGTCTGGTAAAAATACCCTCAGTTCTCAAGGGGTTACCAGGTTCTTCAGCAGCTAAAACTGTACAGCAGAGAGGAGAAACAGTAAATTGTGCATTTTCAACAGCCAGCCATGATTCTTCTACATAGGAGGTGACATCCTGGGAATACTATAAAGTCTCCATCTTTCTGCCTTGTGGAATTTTAGGCATCCAGTATTGAAGCAAAACAGGAATGGATCAAAAACATCCGGGAAGTCATTCAAGAAAGGATTATCCATCTGAAAGGAGCTCTGAAAGAGCCAATTCAGCTCCCCAAGACACCGGCAAAGCAGCGAAACAACAGTAGAAGGTAATAT
>JBCJKH010025192.1:0-21630 GCA_039877255.1 Loriculus beryllinus | reverse complement strand
GACCTATACTCTCCAATCACCAAAGAGTAGGCAGCCAACATTTCTGCTCCTCAGTGTGTGCTCTCCCAGTACGCATATACCATTTTCGTACTCTAAATCCTTGTGTTTCTAAAAAAAAGTCAAACTAGCTCAAAACCCCTAGATTACCAAAAAATGAAAATCAACTGCTGCCTTGCCAAGATATGCTTGTTTCTATGGCACAAGGCAGAAGAATAAAGCTGATTCCATAAAGGTGAAAATCTTTGCCAGTTTTGAAACTTATGGCTCTATTTTAATCCTGTGGTATGAAAAACTTTGAGCTATGCCAGCATCTTTGCTACATGACAATAACAAAACATTGTTATGAGGAAAGCTACTGGTATCAGTTCTCCCACAATCCTAAATATTTCCACACCAAATAAAGTTTTTTTCTCAGCTGGAAAATATCCTGATAACAAAAATAAGTTTTCCTTTATTTCATTTCCCCTGAGAGACTTAGTCTACTGGTTCAGTGCTTCTTCCAGTGGTCCGTCTTGTCTAATAAAACTAATAACTAATAAAACTAATAAACTAATAAAGCTAATAAAGAATTAATAAAACATCTCATCTTTAGGAGTTAATGAGTTAATATCATTACACATTTGCTACGTGACTCTCTGTACAAGATAGGCAAAATACATCCATTAATTTACTTTCTTTTAAGTATTAGAAAACCATTAACTCATTGAACTAGGCTTTGTTTAAGAATCTGTAAGGATGGTTATGTGATGTTTTACTTGGCCATGCTACAGAAACTCATTCAACTACAATTCTGGTCCCTAATGGTTTGCTTCTTATCAGAGTCATGCCAGGAATTTGAGTGTGTTCAAAAGTCTCTTTGTGTCTCTATTTACACTGTCTCTGAAGGCCTTAATTTATACAATTTGTTTTGCCTTTTTTAATAAATGTTGTGTTCAGAAATGCTGGGGGAGATGAATAACGAGACTTCACCCAGATGCTTTCTCTCAATCACTATATTCAAAGCACAGCACATGAGAGCAACATCCTCTCAGAAGCAAATCTACATCTGCAAGTATTCCTCTAAGGCAGGCATTTAAAATCTCCTCCAGAAATTTGCACAGCCCTCCTGAGGTAGGGTCTCCCAACCAACCACAACATTATTCCAATTTGCATTTTCAGTCCTTCATGTTATCTTTTCTTCAACTTTATTTCTTACAGTTGACCTTCAGGGATCTATGGTAAAAGGAAAAAGCACAAAATATTTGCATCTGGTAAGATTCATGTATAGATCTTTGTCCCATATCATTGCAACCAATTACAATCTACATAAGACACTGAAATCCGCAAAGCATCTATCAAAAGTGGTTACAAGTGCTCTCCACAAACTGGGAAGAATTCCTGGATCAAAAGGACCAGACATTGCACATAAGTACATAAGTAACACATAAGTAACAAAAAATTAAACCAACTCTGACTTTGACTGCTCTTGTCTAGCTCAAGATCTACCACTTATCAATGTCCTTGATTTTTATCTCCTTAAGACATACTAGACAACAGCTGGCTTTGCAATAATTTTGCAGGGCGGAAAGAGTAAATCCAGAGAAAAGCTATATTCATATTGCTCATCTGCTTATCAAGAGCATTTCCCTTAAGTCCTTAAAGATAATACCTTAACAGGTCATTATCTATAAATTGCTTGCATTCCTTAATGTCTTACATCACAAATGCCAAATCCCATCTCCCAGCACAGAGTTTTGTCAAAGATAGAGTTGGGAGGAAAAACAGAGTATCTAGAATATGCTGTTGTGCGTATGAAGTCTGAAACAGTGGGTAAAAAATAAATCAGGGACAGAGTACTAATTAAGCATGGACACATTCAGCTAAGTTAAAGAAAATATGCAATTATTTTTATCCAGAAAATACACATTTCCAGAGTTTTATACAAATATTTATAAGGACATGTTGCAATTAGCTAAAACACAGCAGCTCAACCTGCATCTCAAGACTGTCAAATCCACTTTTGCAAAGTGAGCTGTATTTGCTGGTTAGTCAGACAGCCTGAACCCCTTGTGACCTAATTTATAGCAGCAGTCTCAACATCTAGAGGTATGAACATTCATACTGACAAAATGACGATGCAGAAAGGTGATTGTATTTATATATGTATATAGTTATATTAAGTGTAAAGCAAATTTTTTTTCCTCTTCAGCACGGAATTTATTCTTTATACACAGCAATTTATAGAAAGTAATATAAAGTAATGAAGAAACATATCACCTCTGATATGCTAGTTGTGTAACAATTTTAGATGTTCTATTTTCATTATATTTCATGTAACCTTAAAATGTTAATCGTGAATTGCAAAACTGTTATCAGATTTATAATCCATCTGCAAATAAGCTGTGCTTTTCAATTTTAAAAAGCTTCTAATTGCATGAATTGGAGCAGATTTCCTCAGTAAGACTACTAATTATTGTAAAATTAATGCTGAGAGTGAAATTTGGAGCTTCATAGAAGCAATGCTAACTTTAAAGGAGTTTGGTGGATGTTCACTTATAGCACTTTGACTTGTCCCTGGAAAAGGAAGTTGCATTGCACGTTTCTAAAGTAACATGAGGGTTCCAATTTTTCTCATGGATTTTTTTTTCTTTTATCTTGCACTTACATTAAGAACCTCCAGCAAACTTGCACATTAACTATTTGCCAGTGTAAATAGATCTAATTGCAGTATGGTGGTAATCAGTAGTTTTATAGTGTCCTGAAATTAGGAAATTGAAAGCACAGCCATAAACCTGAATGGTTCTCCAAAGAACTAGTAGAATTCTTGAACATTTTTAATCCTTTTACCCACTATCACACAGATCAATTTATTCCTCTCACAATTTCAATTTTTAAAAATTTGCAGATACCGTTTGTGATGAAATCAGCCTCTTATCCAAAGTCGCATAATATTGCTGTCTTTTCCACTTGATGGTATGAGTGACAGATAGGGTTCAAAGCCAAGATGTTGTCATGACTGAAAGCTGTAGTTGTATACGGCAATACATGCAGCTTAATACAGTGACTCAAAGGAACAAAATTAAGCAGGTGAATGAATACGTGCTCACAAGATTAAGTCCTAATCATTTTAAGTCTAAGGGGCCAAAAATCCATTAGAAATTAGGTACTAATTCAACTTGCTGTGTGTTTATTTAAACCCCTTTTTTTCTCTGTGAGAATAATTTTACTACACATTCATATCCCTGGAAATGGTGTTTTCTTCTGTAAACATCTTGAACCACAGCTGCGAACTGTCACTGGGAAAAGTCCTAAGGAAAATTTTATATGTTAATCTTTTTATAAACTCTTTCAACTAAAAAAACATTATATAGGTATTATACCTGTAAAAATTTTCTTGAATTCAATATGCTGTTACATTATTTCCAATAGAATCATCTTCATTTCTCCTCCTCAGGTTTCATAGAGCTCTTTCTGAACATTAAGCTTAGATGTCCCTAGTTACCTGACCCTGTACGACCTTAGATCCACCCATAGAGAAGGAGCTGCATAAAAAAACAGTTCCAAGTTTAATGAATATAATAAGTAGCTTTGCCTTATCTGAAGCGTAGCAGCTTCTGATACAATATTTGCCATTCTTTGTTCCTTTTCACCACTTTCTAAAAATTACTTCTGGTGCAGTTGCATGGAATTTTCAATCTAATTTTCTTTTTTCATCAGAGTACTTAACAGGTTCTTAACTAGTAGTGCAGGAGCAATTCAGCTGAACAGTGCTAATTGCAGTCTAAAAGTTAAAAGGATATGGAAGGATCTCGATGAATGAGGATAGCTGATTACTCCCAATGAGAAAACAACACAACTCCTGGAATAAACCCTGAGGTTGGCAATAAAAGCCAGCTAGAAGACTGTGTTTGCTGTTTGTATCGGAGAGACTTCTGCTGCTCAGAATACTCATGCTGGTGAGATTATTCAGACTAACAGTCCCAATGCCCCTATTCCTGTAACCTGCTCCTTAACTAGTGACTCAATCTGAATAGCAGGAGCATGAAGAAATAATGAAAGTGGCAGGAATAAAAACCTATCCACTTGGAAATGACTAATTGCATTCACATTGTTTTCTGTGGGTCAAGGGGTACTTAATTTTTATTACTTTTTTCTTCTGATTAGCAGAATGTAACCAACATTTTAAACCTGTGATAAAAGATACGACTCAATATCACACTATTATGAACATTTTAAGAAGATCCTCTACCTCTCTGTCTTTAGCAGCTATGCAAAGGATTGCTTAAACAGGCTCTTAACTTAAGACACCTTTATGAAGCATATTTAGGTAGGGCTCTATAATCCTAAATTGCTGGCCATTTATTTGACTGGCTTCATCTATCACTTGATTACGTGAACCTTAAGAATTATGTTTTCCAGTTTTTTTCACTATGCAAATTCCTTTATTTTTCTTGAAAAAGCAGCTGAGATTCTTATCCAATAGCTTATTCTTTAAAACTGATACTCAAAAATGTCAGCAGCTTTTGAACAGGTTGTCGTGGTTTAAGCCCAGCCGGCAACCCAGAACCACGCAGCTGCTCACTTCACTCCCCCCTCCTTCCTCCCCTCCACTCCTCAAGGGATGGGGAGGAGAATTGAAAGAATGTAGTTCCAACGAGTTGACATAAGAACAGTCCTGTAACTAAGGTATAACACAAACCACTGTAACTACTGTAACCACCAATAATAATAATGATAAGGGAAATAACAAGGGAAGAGAATACAACTGCTCACCACCCGCCGACCAATACCCAGCCTGACCCAAGCCATGATCTAGCCCTTCCAGGTAACTGACACAGGTTTAGTCATTAATATGTGTATTGTAAATTTGTAATTTGGTGGAGACATAAAAGATGCTTATTTTGGCTGCAATGGGGCTCTTGGAAGTATGGTTTCTCCATGTAATAAAAAGAACCAAGTCAAGAAATCAATACATGATTCATACTAATAAAAATCTATTTAATATAATGATGCTGAATTGCTGTCAGGGCATCACATGCTTATATGATGTGAAATGATAAAGGTGATAATCTATATTTGCTTGTTTGTAAGAAACCCATTTTCTTGTTTATAATTACTGTTGTTTGAATAAAGATGTCAGAAACAAGCACACAGCTGTTATTTTATCAAATCATACAAAACTGGCAATAAAACTCCCAAAAATGGAGTTAATGCATTTCAGATTTTGCTTAGCATATGCATATATTTGCTTCCCTACAAAACAACTTTTTTAAATTCAGACACATTCCAGTAAGACTAGAATTCTTTTAGTCACTTATGATTACATACTGAGCCTACATCTTTTTGTAGCATTCCAGAGATCCAACTCTAAAGAGTTTTTGACTCCTGCACAGAAATGAGATGTTTCAAGATAATGAAAAACGAACAGTAGAAGATTGCATTGGTAGTCATACTAATGGAAATAATTGACATGATGGCATGGATCACCTGATATCTAGCTTGAACAGATTGTGGAAGGACATTGAAAGAAAGGAAAGGGGCAAAGACTATAGACAAGATACTAACCAGAGACATCCACTACAAGACCAAACCATGTAGTATCTAAAAATAAATTAAAAAAACCCAACCAACCAACAACAAAAACCCCTAATACCTTAAAAAAATGTCAGAAAGGCCTGTACTCCAGTAAAATCTCTTCAAAGCTACAATATAACATTAAGCTAACATAAGCATATATATATGCATTTCAGCTGTGCTACATAAACACCTATTTAAAATATACTGCCTTAACTCAATTGTAAAAATCTTTCAAGCACTAAGATATTCTAAAATACATTGTGCTAGGTAAGGAAAGAGCAGTTGACCAGTACTTTCTCCTCATTAGCTTCATAGGACTCAGCATAGACAAGAAAGAATGTGTGTAATTGCAGACTACTTAAGTATTCCATACAGATCTATTTTAAGCACTCATATTTCAATCAATGTTTCAGAAGGAAGCTGCAGTATAAACATACTTCATTCAACCAGATTTGCATATTGGTGCCAGTAGTTTGAATCAAACCAATTAAGACTATGAAGTTATCTATAGAAAACATATGGCAGACTGATAAAAAAACCCACTTTTATGTTTAAAATCTACAGTATTTCATTTGCATAGCAAAAAGCAGCTGAAGGAGGATGTTATTCTTCAAGGACTAGACCAGCTGATACAAAGGAGAACTCCTTGGGCTGAATCCTCAACTGGTATAAATCATGCTGGTGAATTGAAATGGAACTGTTCACTCTAAAAGCAAATGTGCTCATAGACACTGAATCAAGCAGCACAGATTTCTTTGTTCTCAGTTCTGGGGCTATCCCATTTTCTCACCCATTCTTTTTTTCAAGTAGAGCAAAAGCTCTTCAGAAAGGGCATTGTCTATTTGTGTTTAAAAAAAGAAAAGTAAAAATTGCAAGAGAGACACCATCATGTTTGAGCTGCTGCCCTAACATGAATAATGACAATGGTACCTCAACCCTTTTATCTTTAAGTTTACCCTTTCATGAGAACCTAAAAGCTCTTCTTAGCTCTTGTTTATCTTCAGCAATAAATCATGTTTTCATTGCATTCCTGCCTCATTGGGGTGCAAATAACAAAACAAGACAAATTAAACTGTAAAGCAGTTGCTGAAGAAAGAAATAAAGGACAGATAAATGAATTTCAATGGGAAAGACAACACTGCTTCTAAACATCATCTTTTACTGTTGCTGCTTGCCATATTAAAAGGGGAAAAAAAAATCAATCCCTTTGAGCAGCCAGTAATTTAGTTATACAAATATCTGGTCTGCACAACATTCCAATCATCTCATCAGTGCTAGTATGTTGTTCTAGCATTAACTGTATGCTAAGCATTTAAGCCCTTCTTAATTATACGTTCATGGCTCCTAGACTGCTTTTTTCCTGAATGAAGCACTCGCATGTTTTATTGGGTGACATCATTTACAAACAATGACATTGCTGTCTGGAATGAATACCAATTAATGAAAGAATGAATCCACTATCATCTATTTAAAATTCAGGCTTAGCACTATATAAAATGACAATATATGCTAATTTCTCTCCTCTCCTACACATTCTTCAGCAAGTAAGTCACATTCTTCTGCAAGTAAGTCAGTTCACTGCAGATGAATTATTCCATAACCACTGAATCTTGAAACACCATGGGGCATGATCATGGTTCAGGACTACACAGCATTTTTTTTGTTTCATGCTTACATTCCTCCCCACACCCTCATACATATGTAAACATTAAAAAGATTAAGATCCTGCTATCAAAATCATCCACATTTGGACAGCAGTTGGAGTTCAAGGAAGAAACAAAATGTTGTCTTTTTCTCATTGGTATTCAGATAGAAAATGCTGCAGCAAGGAACTGCATGTCTAAATCAAATACTTCCCCAGACCACGTGGTTTCGTTTATCATAGAATCTTTATGCTGGGAGAGACCCAGCTACTCCAGCACTGCCATGTCTACCACTAAACCATGTCCCTAAGCACATCTACACCTCTTTTAAATACGTTCATGGATGGTGACTGAACCACTTCCATAGGCAGCCTGTTCCAATGACTGACAACTCTTTGGGGAAGAAGTTTTTTTGTAACATCGACTTTAAACCTTCCCTGGTACAACTTTAGGTTGTTTTCTGTCTGTAACAGATGCACTCAACCCCTTAACCAAACTAGTGGTAGTTTGGATCAGAGTCCAGAGGAGATAAAGGCCTAAGCCATAGCCAGGCCAAGAACCCTGCTAGTTCCAAACTCCCCTCTGAAAATCCACAAAGAAGCATCAGTGACACAGTGGGCATCAGTGTATATGAGCTTGTAACACCAATCATACATTTAACACATGTATAGTGGGTGGGTTCTCCAAAACTCAATTATCAAAGATCAGAGAGAGTTGTGACTACAAGGACTCATGATGCATACCTTTCCCATTACTTGGAAATTTGAGTACAAACCAACCACTTTACTGCATAAGTACAACAGACTAAGTGAACCTTCTTTGACTCTCTCTGCCAATCAGCGTGTCTGTGTGATGGTGATCTCTGAGTATGCTATCACTCTGCATCTTCAGAAATACACGAATTAAGGACTTCAAGAGTCAAAACTCCATGCTTAGAGTTATCCCAACTGGTACTCAGTAACAACACATCTTTCCACATCAAAAACTCTGCAATATCTAATGGTAAAGACTTAAGATTCTTCCATTAAAAAAAAAATGAAGTGAGACTTCTATTAGTTCAGCTGAGGAATCAAAGAGAAAACGTAATTATATCAACAACTCACATGGAACTATTTTAAATGCATACATAACACAATGAAAGGCACCAATTTAGTAAATTGTCTGGAATATATACTAAGAACAAATACAGTTATTGAGCTGAAATCTTTCTTTCACAATTTCTTACCATGAAAACAACAGAGAAAGCAAAAAGGAAAGAAACATTATAATTTCTTCATTGCACACTTTGTCAATTATACTTTCTAAAACTCTTACCATCTTCAAAGCAATAGCACTTGCTTACTATGGATGCTAAGTGTATAAATACCTGCAGCATAGGTGAATTTATTTGTGGCTAGTGTTTACAAGGCCATGACTGCCCTTGCTCTCTGGAAGAATTTTCTGATGTCAACAGAAGTTAGATTGAAGGTCACTTATGGCTCAAATTGTTGCTGATGCTACATTGAAAGGATTTACTTCTATGTTGTTAAGCTTAGCTTTCAAAGTTTTATTTCTTGACCATTTAAAAAAAAAATCAATGCTGTTACTTTGATGTATAATGTACAAGATGTTAGGATACAAAAATTATTCTTTAAAATATTACATTAATGTGGGGAACAAAAAGAAACCCTGCAGATAACTGAAGTAAGACTCAAAAGTGATTGACTTGTATTAAAAACAAGCAATGGCTTTAATTTTGGGTTCAGACAAATATACTAGGTAACAACATTCTGCACATTTCCACAATTGGCCATAATTCGTCTCAATTAGGGCAAAGTATATCATATTAAAGCACCTCTTTACCTTTCATTTTGTGGATTCTTGGACACAGTGCGATGTCACAGTGTATTCTGACACAGAGGTGTTGTCAAGTAACATGTTTTCAGAGAAACTAGAGGAAGCAGTAGTTGACACAGGTCAGAAAGAGCAGTCTGTCAGGATAATGGAGGAAACTGGGAGGGCAAGATTCCTAGTGATGCTGAATGCACAGTTTGTGCACTGCTGTCCTAATAGCTCTGTTTTGTGGAAATACCTTCAGATACCTGTGGTAGCTGCTACCTTGAAGTGCTTCTCACACTCTCTCCTTCTCGAAAATTCCCTTCCTATTCTCTGTTGGAACCCACCTCTCTGTAGAGCAGTTGCTGAACTGCAGAATTGATAACTAACAACATTAAGTCATAACTTATTTCAGATACCCTCCTGTTCCATGCTGCAAGTTGTGGCACCTCAAACATATTTTGAAAGGAATATAAATAAATTCAGAGGGCTTCTATCAGCAAATAAGAGGATTAGCTAAGTCACCAGCTCCCACAGCTGGTTTCAGATCCACATATGAGGGTAACACTGGTAAGATGGGTACACTCCAACTTCAGGTGTGTCAGTAACATCTCAGTCTTGGTTGTGACAGGTTGAAGTCATTGATATTCTTCATTAGAATACCTAGCAACAGTTAAGGGCTGTTTATAATTTATTTTTTTTTTGTTTTGTAGCCCTTTGATTTCTATTTTTTACGCAAAAGCCTTGAGTCCTACATATTTTCTTTGATTACCATTAATCATCTTTTGTTTTGTTTTGAAAGGCAAGCATATCTGAAAAAAATGCCAAAGTTCATGTCTCTTCATGGAGTCAATTGATCAATATAAATAGAAGAGTAAACTGTCTCAGGGGAAATGATCTCTAATAGGTATACCTTGAGATAAGCTATGGAAGTTGAATCAGCAAGCTCTACTCCTGCTGTCCTAGTCATATGTAAAGTGCACCAACAGAGAGCATCGGCTTCTGCTGCTTTTGGAGATAGTTCTCCCAGAAGGGAGCCAGCAGTAAACTCCTCCTTAAATTTACAGACAGAACATTTAGATAGTTCAAAGGTAAGAAAAAAGTGAAAAAGATACCCTCACTTTAGCTCTTGCTCTACCTAGAGATTCAGAAAAGTTAGGAAAACTGAATATAATGTTGATGTTTACAGTAAGCAGAGAGAAGAGTACTACTCTGTCCTGTTAATCTGATGAAATGATAGCAATCAATGCACTAAAATCAAAACAGATACACAATTAGATTCTTGTTTCATAGTATGTCCCACAGTTTTAACCATGCACTGCATATTAAACATTTACCCCAGAATCTAAAAATGAAACTTCACCAGCTAATGATTTTAGGACACATTATACAAAATGTCTGATGCTAATGATGCAACAAGATTAGACAGACTTAAGTAGAAGGAAGAAACTGCCTGTCCTCCTGTCATGGGGGCAAAGAAGCATAACAAACACCAGGAAACTTCCTGGAAACATCTTATTTTTAACAACATAAACAAGCATGTGCATGAATTCCCCTAAAACACCCCAGTTATGGGTGGATGTGAGAAAAAGAATGGATAGATGTTGAGTGTGGTACAGAGACAACTGAAAGCTATGGAGTGCTGATGTCCTAATGCATCTTTTAAGCATCTGAGCCTTTAGAACTGACACAAACATATATTCTCCCTCTTCATGTTTTATTTTGGAATTGCCAAGGAATGACAACAGCAATGAAACAGCTGTGGCTCAAGCTAATGAATATTAATTTTCCAACATAATCACTTGTACATCCATGCTTTTTGTTACATCGCTTTATACACTATTATGAGATTTGTTTAAATACAGCAATGACTAATACAGCATATGAAGACAGAATGGGAAGTATCTTTTAAATCCCAAACTGTGAGATACAGGACAGATACAGCAAGGAATTCAAGGAAAAAAAAGAAAAACAAAACAACAAAAACCTCTAGGGAACCACTATCATGCAGGTACTTAACTTACTAATTATCCATCACACATGCAGATACTAATGACACTTCAAGGGTAGTGAGCCTATTTATCATTCATCAGCTCCACTGCTTCAATCGCCTGTTTTCCTGAGACAAGGTAATGTAGCATAACCAGATACAACAATTCCTAACACTGTGTTTTAGTAAAGAAGAGCATGAAAAATCATTCCTATCTGAAAGAGACTTCTATTCTGAAGGACTCTGAGATTTCAAACAGTGAAATGTCAGTTGGCATTTTTGGGAGAATACATATATGTACAGACACGTGTGAGAAGAAGCTGTTCCAGACCATGTGCTGGACTTCATAAATTTGCAGTGAAATTTATCTTTAGTACCTACATACCACCTCTACTCACCTCAGATTTAAAGTGATATATTTACAGATAGAAACTCAGATAACTAAAGAGAATCCAATTGTAAATGTTGACTCTGACTAAAGGAAACAAAGCAAGTACCTGAAAATTGTTGCCAACTGATACATGTACATATCACTTCTATTGAAAATATAATACATTTTTAAAAATGAATGTTAATATTACGTATAGCTAAGAAAGTTTTCTTAGCTTAGTCAAACATTATCCCACAGCGATTTTGAAGTTGACCAAATCCCTAAACATTCTAGTAATTTAGAAGGAATTCCTTTTTATTTTTAACTCAAATCACAGTTAATTAATGAAAATGCTAATTAATACTGAAGGCACTTTAGGATCATTTGATATGTACTTTCGTGGACCTGTATTGAGGATTTTTTTTATAGTATGTCAGGGAGATCTTATGGAAAAAAGTGTTTCTGCCTTTGTAACAATAACATCAACAGCTAGAGGTCTACATCTAGTCAGAATGGACAGCCACGGCATATGTTTAGTTTGATTGTCACTGCTTTGACCTTATTATGTCTCATTATTAACTTAAAATACAGTATCATTTAGCATACGGTACATTAGAATTTGCAGCAGAAAGAGGGTAGTCAAGACTATTTCTCCTTTATACAGCAGCACATTTGCAACATCCTGAAGGCACCATAATGAATCACATTCTATTGCAACAGCAGCGTAACATGGACCTGTCATCAATGCACACAATGGACCTGAATATGGACATTTTTGTCTGAAGTCAACTGCAACAGTCATGGAAAGGGTGGAAGTTTGTGTGCATTGATGCTGTGTTTCAGGATATAGCTTGGACACGGGGCAGTGTTACAGGAATAATTCACCTCTCATCTTTTCTACCCAATTTTCTGTCTAGAGATGATAATAGGAATTAAGAAAAAAAATCCCCTGAAACATGCACGACCAACCACCCCCCTACTCAGCTCTAAAAATAACATATGCAATGAATAGAGGCATTTGGTCATTAACTTCCTTTTCATCCAGTGCAATCTTCTCTCTTTGATATTGTAATTTGGATTAATTTATCATCACTAACAAGGTTTTTAAGAACAGAAGAAATAGTAAAAAATATTCTGCTGGTTATCCTGTTTTAAATGCAGCAATGATCAGTAAGGTGTCACTGATGCCTTTCCACCATTTTTTGTTTTGAGAGAAGATCTAGGTGCAGAAAGGTAATTTATTTCCAAGTTCTATCAATCCTCAGTTTCTTGCTGAAATTTCCATAGTGACAATACACTGTTGTGCTGGATTTTATGACATGAATCTCTTCCACTAGTAACTATACTGAAAGCACAAACTTATTTCACATAGGCCATCAATCAGCCTTTAGAGAGCAAAACCTTATGGTTACTGCTTTGCTGGTCTGGTCTGTAAGTAGTGATTTAAGGAAAAAGTTTTGGAATATCATTATTAGCTCTCTGGGCCAGTCAAGCTTTCACTCAAAGCAAACAGAAAATATTTCCTATGAAAAAACATTTATCAAGAATTCAGAAGAGTTCTCATGTCTTCCAGTTAGCCACATAGTAATTTTCATTATCTTGTTTATTGCAAGGAGTAGTCATTCACACATTTCTACGAGCAACAGCATTACAGGGTATGAATAAACCAACCCTGACCTTTACCAGAGAATACTGACAACAGAAGGTTGCTTTCTAGACCTGAAATATATTGAGATTGTTATCAGGAAAGACATATCCCTAGTATTCTTTTTCAGTATTATGGGATGCTCAACCATCTGCCAAAGCATCAGCTGGTATAAGCTAATCTAGTACAAGTGATTTAAGAAAAAAGCAAAACTAAAAAATCCAATTTGCAGCAACAGAAGCTCTAACAATGTTTCAGATCAGTGAACTTTTGTCTTGCTATAAATCTTGTGTTTCTATAATTATGAAGTACTGAACAATACACAAGTTCATGCAACCAGATGTGATGCAGCTGAAATCCTAGCTAAGCTGTATTTCATAGAATACAGTACTCAGACTTCTCCGATGACTGGAGAAAGACACATAACCTGGCTTTTAGAAAAGCAAGAGGAGGTTCTGGGATGTCAGTCTGTGGGAAAACCATGGAGCAAGTCCTTGAAACAATGTCTAGTCACAAAGAAAGAAGAAAAGTGATAAGGAAAAGCCGAAGTCCAGCTGGTGGCAAGCTGCTAGTGGCATCTCTCAGGGACTGATACTTCACCACTAGGCCAAATATTCATCAAGGTTTTTTATTAACAACATAAATAGCGAGCAAGAAAAAAACCTCTGAAAATTTTCAGATGACACCAAAAAATGGAGGTAGTAGATGATTTATTGAGAGTTAATATCTTCTGTCTGGGATTTGTGAGACTGCATCTGGACTATTTTGTCTGGAGTTGGGCTTCTCAGTGCAGAAGGACATTGCCACAATGGAGTCAGTGTAGCACCAGCCAAGATGATCAGGGGGTGAAACACAGAAACACAGGGTTTGTTTAGCCTTAAGAATACATGAGCGTGGAAGCACTCACACCTGCCCCTATATTGCTGACAGCAGCTGCCCAACTGTTTCTGCTTTCAGAGTATATTTCATCATTAATCTTGGAGGATCTTTCCTGGCTATGACCTATTTTGGTATCCACGGCAGCGTTCAGTCCATCAAGAGAAATACAACATTAAGGAGGAATAGCAGCAATTGCAAACTGTGGATAAGTACACACAACAGTGAGAAATTGTAATCTTTATGCTAACAGCATCCACAATATACTTCTTATTGTAACTAATAATAGAAACACATCCTCTGAAATGTAAATATAGTCTACCTTAACTTGTTATCAACGTCAGGAAAGTGCTACTCAACCAAGCAAGCATGTTAGATGTCAGTCTTCACAGTTTCCAATAAAAGCGGGCATTATCACGAGTAAACAGTATTGCTTTTTAAAGAGAATTGTGCTTAACATTGTTCAACACACATATGATGATGACAATGATTATAGATTGGCTAGGCTAAGCTAAATCTTACATCTTGCTGCTTCCATGCTATCTTAATTTACTTTAAAACTGTTATTGTAAGAGCCCTAACAGGAGCAATATCATGAAATCAGCAAGTCTCATCACTGTTGTAACATACAAATACATTCAGATGCTGGTTCTGAAGCATGAAGATGTCATAAGTGTGCATGTTTAGCTCTCAAAGGCACAAATGAGATAAAATTATTCAGAAGGAACACGTTGACTGTACCCAGCTGAAACAATCACTTGCTACCTTACAGGCTGTGAATGCGTGTTTTGCAGACAGCACTCTAAGGAAGAAGGCAATCATCAGATTTCTTTATCTACTGCCATCCAGCAGGGCCAAAGATGCTGGACATTTAAAGTTTCTTTTACATTATGAAGACTATTTCTTTTTAAGAGTACTGCAGAAAAAACTATAAAGGACTATCAATGGATAAGCCTTACAAGAAGCAACTTATAACTAAGAGCCTCACAGGTGAGGCTGAAACTCCCTATGATTTGAAAGGCCTAATCCTGTAACATATAGGATATTTGCCTATTCCCTGTTATTGTGGACAGAAGTCTACCTAAATAGCAAAGACTATCACTACAGGAAAAGTAACTCTTCAGATATTCTGTAGGTGTCAGAGTTTGGGAACAGGTTTCTTAAAAAATTATCATAAAAAATCCAGAACTTTGGAAATTGTCTAAATTCTAATTTTAATCTTTAGATAATCTCAAATATAGGCCCATTCAAAATGTCTTATTACTTGAATTGGGCCACTGCCAGAGTAAACTCTCCTGTAGATTAAGTGAAGAAATTAAAACCTGGTATTTCCTTTGTTTAACAGAAATGATTACTAACTCAAAAGCAGGTTGTTGCTTCTGAATAACTTCAGAAAATAAATATTCATAAAACAAAAGTACTGAATGTATTAATTCTGTAGGAAACATGAAAATACCTGTATCTAATACATACAGCTGATTTTGGATGCATGTAAATAAACTTCCATTTTAAAAGTGAGGAAAATAGACATTTTGGCTTCATACCTGGTTTTCTTCTACATTAATCACTGGTCTACCTCAGTTTCACATTTGAGAAGCTGGACAGAAAACTGCATAGCACAAGAGCAGTTTGTTACCTTTTGCTGGTGTTAGCACTCAGCAAGCTATTCGTGGCTCAAATTGTCCTGTTATGGTCTGCTCACTGGACCTTACCCTGTCACTTTCATTGTAAAATATGGTATTTTGGCTGTTTGTCCACTTCTTAAATAAATTATTCTATTTTCAAATTAATATCTTGAACAAAACAACAGCCTTTACTCTTCTACAGGAAAAGCAGCTCAGTGCAGTCATACATACAAGCTTGAGGACGACAAGTTTGTTCCAATATTTTTGTCCCACCTCTTTCTGATATAGACGGTTTTCAAATATTATTCAGCTGCCAGATAATCAAAACAAAAATGATTCTCACTTACATGGCTTTCCCTAAATTTGAAAATCGTAAGTTTTAGAAGTTATTTTTTTGTTTATGCCTTATATTCTGCAAATATAGGAAAATATGAGGTAACTTTATTTTAAATTAGGATGCTTTAGCTGCATTACCTTGGCTGATCAATAAATCTTTAGAAACCTGGATGTCTGAACAGTCAGTCTGTTCTGGTGAGTACCTCATTGCATAATCCTTATCTCAATATTATGCAGTAACTATAATTCTGATGAAGCAGCAAAGTGCACAAACATCATCTTCTATTAATACTTCACATCCCTGTGAAGTCCTAAGACATAGCCCAGGCTGTTCAATCTGCAAAATTAGAACAAGGGTATATGCTAAATCAGGGCAGAGAGACAAAGAAAGGAGACAAGAATGTCTCCAGCTTTCTGGCAGGTGCTCCACAAAGCGCCTACCTAGAATAGTAATGGAAGCAAGGGCCAGAACACTTTCTGTGAGAGCATCCATCAGTCACAGAGGGCTTCCTTCTCTTCTGTGCTGAGGTGATCCAGATATAATAGAGACAACATCCATTAATTCCTACCATAACAATAGAACATTTTGCTTTCCACCCCGAGGGTCATAATTCTCAGTTATTGCTGAGCTGAGACTCCTGATGCAAGTGTTTAGAAATACTGCTTGCATATAATGGATTCTGATACATTAGTGAGGCTGCTCTGGGAATCCCAACAATATAACATGCACTCTAGCAATTCCCAACAGCTTAGCAGAGCTACACATGCTATAGTTTGCAGTGGTTTATTCTTATCTCACCACTGTGTGGCCTAAAATTAGTTCACTGGTACCGGGAAACCTGGCACCTCCAGGTATAGATAACCATACCGCAAGTGAGGACAGCTTTACACTGTGGTATGGTGGTTCCTTCCACAGTCTTAAAGGCAGCTGTAAAACAGAGCTATCTTGCTATGATGCAGTTCTCTTCCTGATCACTTCTGCCCTTAGCTACAATGCAGAAAAGCAAGACTGATGCTTCTTTTGCCTAAATACTATTGAACACAATGGTAAATTGCATCATTACCTCCTGAATTCAAAAGGACTGAAGAGGAAATCCTCTCCTCCATGTTCAAGGCAGCATATCAGAGCTACACAAGACACAGGAGAGAAAGAAGAGAGGATATTCCCATAAATTTGATTTCTATTCTATCATCTCCAAGATACCAGCCAAATGCTGCACCAGTTACAGGGCAGTGCAGCAGGCAAGAAAGCAAGCAAAACCTGAAACATAGTTGACAGACACTGACACTAAAATTATCATATTTTATTGCTACTGGAGTTCTGATTTAATTTTTGTTTTACTTTGGAAGCTGGTCTTGCACATTGGAAAGTGAACATGGTGTGAACATTTGCTTTCTTGCCCTTTCACTATATGAAGGTCACCTACATCTCCTGTTTTTGGAAAACATTTTAAAGCAAGAGTGCTATAGCACAGCAAGCCTCTTCCCAAGGGGCACAGTTCTCCTTTGTCAAAATATGTGCAGGGTATTTTTTCCAAGGTTAGTGAATGGAATGTAACCTACAACATCTGCTAATGGCTGGAAACCTACTGTGCCTCTGAATTAGATTCCTATGACAGATGAGATGTGTCTGCCAGGAAAGAGGCTTTTAAAGTGGGTGTCCATTATTTTTTAATTTACAGAGGTAACACACACAGCTCTTCAGATATATTTTAGTGATTTCTTTCAGGAAAATAAGGGAAAGAGGTGAGACAGGCACAGAGAGGGTGAAAAGCACTGAGAAAAGAGTCCCCATAACTATTTCACTACCCTTATTCACTGTCATATCACAGTGGGATCTAGCCCTTGCAATAAGTCATGTCCTAAAAAGCTGTTCAATCCCTGGGTCTTGGAAACCTCTGCATCCTTTGTTGGGCTCAGAATATTCCATTTCTACATTCAATCTTCAAGGCTACCTACAATTTTCAAGCATATTCAGTCAATAAAGTAGAAGAAATCAAAACAATTGAATCCAATAATTGGCAGGGCTCTTAGGACCTCTCAGCATGTTGTAGTTCTCAGTACATGCCGAAAAGGATTGTTTGGCTTTAGAAATTTATGTACGTGCTGCCTGAATTACATATTATGGGATTTTCACAGTAAAACCCCCTTGAACTCTAAACAAAAAGCAGCCCTCTAACATGCACACACACAGAGTGCATTTTTGAAGGTTGCTGTAGAGTTTGCTGACTGGGATTTGAAAACCAAAGAAATAAACAAGCAAACAAAAACCCAACCAAACAACCACAAAACCAACCTCCTTCCCTGCCCCCCTCAAACACACACTAAATAAATAAGTTCCTATAGATTGGTATGCAGAGCCATGTCAGCTTCAGTCATAAATAAAAACCATGAAACAGACACAGCCTTAACAAAAAAATATCCCACATTCCAAAAAAGATCATCATGAGAGATCACAAGATGCCCTACACATGGATATTATGGATACAAGAAAGAACACTTCTAGAAAATCACAGGAAAGAAATTATATGAGCAATCTTTAATTCTAACCAAACACTTAAGAGTCATCTGCTACTTTAAGTCTTCCTGTTTTTCCAGCCTTAGTCCCAGTGTCCCAGGCTCAATCCTCTTTTAAAGAGACTCACTTGTGCAAAGTATCACAATCCGATGTTCTACAAATATAAAGACATGAATTCCATTCTCATTTTCATTGCCAGCTCCCAAGCTTGTACCAACAGAAGTGCATCTGCAGTTTTTACCAGTTCAATTAATTTGGATTCCTATAATAAGCAGAAGATATAGCACATAAATTAAATATTTGAAACTAAGTGTTCTAAAGTTTGATTTTTCAGCTGAACTAATCACTTTCATGCACAGCTGTTTGGCCTCTGAACGTCTTAATTAAACCTTTTCAGTAGGATAATAAAATTTGCTATTCAATCGAACATCGGACAATTTTACAGCTGATACCAAATGTTATATGATAAAATTAGAGCTGAGTTTCAAAGCATCATTGGCAGTAATGACAATTAAAGACAGAGTTGATTTAAAAATCTCAGGTAATAGGCTTCTTCTGCACTCATTACTGAAGTGGAAATATTACTATAAGCTACTGTGGGACTTTTTTCTAATGTCAATATAAAAGCTAGTTCAAGTGCAGTCTGCCTGAAATTTAGTGAGACCTGGGCATTAAACTCTGTATGAACAATTCTACACACCTGCTATGGAAAACAATTTTGGGGTTTTCTTTAGATGGCAATCAGAAGTTTAAAAAGCCCCATTACCTTCACCACAAACCATCAACATGAAGGTAGCTTAACACAGAAAACAGAAGCTGTTAGCAATACCCAGACTTGTTACATGATGTAAGGATGAAATTCTCCATTAAAGTGCATACCTTTCAATACACCCTCAAAAATTAAAGAAAGCCCCTAGTAATTATACAATTTGCATAACATCTATACCAAAATATTTTAAAAATGGAACATCATATAGCTCAAGAAATGAACTGATGAAATTAAAACTTTGCTTTAACAATGTTCTTGGGGAACCTCCTTACTCCAGGCTATGAAGGTTTTGTTGTTAAGTGCCACACCATGCTGCTGCCGGGAGAGAGGACAGCACTTCCCAGGACAGCTCTCATGACCTTCATCCAGCCCATCTTAGAGAAGGAGGTCAAGGACCCACTGTAAGGCAAACCTTGGGAGGAAAACATCTTGCTGGCCCTAGCAGAAGTCTAATTTTGTTTCCCCTAGGGAGCCTCTCCCTATCAAGCAAAGCTAAAGGAACATTAGAGGTTTATAGATTCTTTCAAGTACCTCTCCACCAAGGCCATGATGCAGAAGTCTAATAACTGGGCTAGTGTCCCAATTGCAATCCCAACAGTGTGGAGTTCTTTTTGTTTGGTTTTTTTTTTTCTTTGTTTGTGGAGTTTCTGTTTGCTGATAACAACAACAACAATAATAATGTCTTATGTATTTAACAGACAGTATGTTTAGCGGTTTCATAATCAAAGACTCTGTTTCCAGTGGTAGGTATTTAGTCATCTAACACAAAAGAGAAATTACCTATGTTAAGAAGAAAGTCTATTTTATTTTTGGTTGTTTGCTTTTTCTGTTAAATTTGCTCATGATTTAAAATCTAGATAAAATTGTTATTTAACGCCAGAGCAAAACAGTTCATGCAAAACCATCAGTTAATTATTTCTGTGAATAAATGAACAACCCCGTGCTCAAAGTTGTACAATTACCTTTCCTGCAGTCCAGTTCTCACTGGCAAGAAGTAAGGAGAAACAAACTGTTGCTGCTTTAGAAAACAAGGTCACAAGGAAATTCATTAGATGGACAGAAATCCTCAAGGACTCAGTTCTGCAATTAGATACATGATATCAGAGTTAATATGAAAAACCCACCCTAAAAACCGAACAGCCCAAAACAACAGTTAAACTGAGAGAGAAGAACTTTTCTACTTTTTTTTTTAAACAAATATTAGCTACCTGAAAAATACAATTCATCTTTCCCTAACTGTTTTCTTTCGATATTTGTTGCAACTCTTTTTTAACCGAAGCCCAGCATGTATATGTCCTCTAAAGAACAATGGGATGTTTGCAGGTATTTTCTTCTTAGAAAAAATTGCATCATCTGGGAAGCTAACATAAAAAGGCAAGAACTTTGTACTTCATTTCTTGGAGAACTGGAAGAACACACACCCATCAGTTTCTGGTTAAGAGAATAAAATATTATTTTTCATTTAAAAGGGAATTATTCTGGACTTTGATAAATCATCTTAATAAGAAGGTTTAATTTAAAATGAAGTAAGAAGAAGCATTCAAATGGCATTTTGTTGAGAGATTGACACTGAATTTGAAAAGGTTAAATTCCGATTACTATAGGTCTTTATGCTAATTATGAAATTCAGATTAACTATAAAATCCTAAAGCATAATTAGGCTTCTCTGTTTCATAGTCATTTCCTCTAAGTTGCCTGATTCCATTCAGTTTTTATAAATCAGTTCATGTTGATAATTCTAGTAAATGAAAAGAGCTTTGCCCACTGCGCTAGAAGGAACTAAGGGATAAGTCAACACCTATGTGTAGGAATATTAGAAATTAGCCTTGAGGGAAGCAATGAAAAAAGGCTGTAATATCTTAAAGGAGATTTTGATCCTTTAGCTTTTCATGCATCAAGCAAGAAAGATACCCTACTGATAGGACCCTATCAGACAAAACAAAACTACATATGCAGGGCCCTACTTGAGATTTGGACTAGGAACCTGAGTACTACTTAAGGACCAAATGGCACAGGTGACTAAAACTTAATTTCTTCAGAGAGGCCAACTTTCATACTAAAATAATGTTGTAGAGGTAGTAAATATAAAACAAATGCAATTAAATACACACATAAAATTAAAATACGAGTTAAAATAAAACAAATTTCTGTACTAAAACTGACAAATGTTAAATGATTGCTCACAGACTTTGAAGATTTGCTTTATGCAAGTTAATACAAAGACTTTCTGGGAGTGTTATTAATTTAAGACAAAAAAAAAAAAATCAGCTTCCTAAACTAACAGGTAAAAAGATTTTGTCCTTCAGAAGATAAGTAGGAGAAGGTGGGCAACATATTGGGTCACTACAGTACAGTAGATGAATATATAGTACTTTCAGCACTCAAGGGAATAACCAAGGCAGAATATTTGTAACTAATTTAGATTCCAGAGCAGAGAGCTTAAACTGCTTATCAACAAGCTTGTGTCTCTTAAGAATATGACCCTCT
>JBCJKH010025188.1:5709-17699 GCA_039877255.1 Loriculus beryllinus | reverse complement strand
TGGCAGTGTTCAAGGCCAGGTTGGACGAAGCCTTGGGTGACATGGTTTAGTGTGAGGTGTCCCTGCCCATGGCAGGGTGGTTGGAACTAGGTGATCTTAAGGTCCTTTCCAACCCTAACTATTCTATGATTTTATGGTTCTATGAAGTTCTTAATAACAACAGAGTGCTGAAGTCACATCTGCCTTGGTATGAAACATCATGGTCAAACACCATGACATGGCAAGTATAACTTAGATTGTTTGTCTGTTTGTTTTTAACAGGATGCAGTTTTCCTTTCATTTTCTATCAAAAGTAGTTGTGGGACATCCTGTGCTTCACGTAAAAACTATCTGTGTTTAAATCGTGGGTTAAGTGATGCATACCCTTCAGATCTTGCGGGTGTTTGTGAGGTTCAGTTTCTTAATGTCTGTGAGGTGCTTTGTAGTGCTCAGATGAAAGGTGCTGGAGAAAATGTAAGTAGTCCTATTGTTCAAAGTTTAGATCCTAATTCTAAATGGGTGGTGTTATGTCTGTGTTTGCCAGAAAGCTCTGTCATGGTAATATTTTAGTACCTGTGGACATACATCTCGCATCTTGGACTAGCTTCCAGCATGCAGTATTATCTGTTTGTAAAATGAATGTAACCAAGATTGTCTGGAATGGTCTGGGAGGTATTTTAGAACATTTGTCTCTAAAGTAATCTCATGCTGTATTTCTTGACAGATGCTTGACATCCCAAAGCCAAATTGTGAAGGGGGATGGTGCAGTTATAGATGTAAGAATCCAGAATTGTTTTCAATAGAAGATATTGGTACAAAAAAGTGTGAATACTGGTCATCAGTGCAATGACTTCCTAATACCATGTTTTAACACAAATTTTAGCAAGTTGAAAGTTTTTCCCTAAAAGATGGTCTCAACTGTGTCAGTAGTTTTCTTCATTAAATTATTCCTAGACTGTAATGAGAAATCAGATTACAAATCCTTTTTAAAGGTTATTATTGGAGTGAAATGCTGCCGGGTTTTAGTGCTTTTTTTTTCTTTTTGGAAAGAAAAAAACCTGTTTCTGAGCCTCAGAACCCTTCAGCATTATTTGAATCCAAGTGGTTAACTGTCCTAAGTATGTTGGGCTCCCTTCTGTTAGAGTATTTCAAACGAGACTAATTTGACAGCTGCTGGCTCACATTATGCTGAATGCTTCCTATAGCATTACTTTGAGGAGAAGTCTCCTCCCCTTCCATGTGAATACTTTTTGATTGGACAGTATAATTTTAGAAGCTCTGTACCACAAGCAGATAACATCTAATTACGGGCTAGTTCTTTGTTTAGATTGATGTTTAGATTGAATGATTGCTCTCTGCTGATGACTGAATTGAAAAGGTTTTGCCAGTCATTGACAGAGGCAAGTACAAAATGTGGTCAGATACTTTCTCTAAAGTATCTTCAAAACCATCTGTGTTATTGTATTGTATTTTTTTTTCTTTGTTTAGAGATGTCACTTGATCTGTTGCTGCAACTGTTAATTTATTGTAAATATGAAATCTTTTCTTTCCTCTAAGTTGTATTAAATGGTTGGAATTATGTCATTTTTTGGATATTTTTATGTTCCTTTTTGAAAAGAATAGTGCAAAACAAACTGACTACTAATCTCAAGAGTAAAGCTAGATATTGTCGTTATTGTAATATTGCAGAAATACCCAAGAAATTTTCTGTGTTCATGTTGAGATTTGTGCTTTGTGACTAGTTTAAGAAGTAACTTCATCAGTAGTATTTAGATAAAAAAAAAAAATTAAAAAAACCCCCTAGATTTGTGGTAACTTTTCTTTTACATTATTATTGTAGTTTTACCCAAATTCCACCAGGTGCTGCCAAAGAACATACAGCCAAAGCAAAGTTTACAGTTGAAGTGAAAGTTGCTTAGAACGTGTGTTCACACTTTCTGAATACAGCCCTTAAAGCCTTTTTTCAGGAGCAGGAACATCTTCCCTACCCGTTTAAGAGCAAGCCTCTCTTCTCTGTACCTAAGCAGTAGGAATCAAGCAGTTCATTACAGAGTGACATCATTTATGAGTAGCACATTCTTAAAAATGCATTTTGTCTTACGACATAAAAATATTAATTGACACACTTTAGGTGAATAATACACTGTGAACAAGTGTATTATAACAGGCTTTAGTAAGTATTCCACTATGTTGCTATCTTAATTTTGGGTGATGGGGTAGTTTTTTAGTGAGATGTTCAAATTACTGAAGTTTAGTGTATTTGGTGATTTGGTTTTGTGTGTTGTTTTTGTTTGGTTTTGGTGGGTGTTTTTTTTTTTTGTTTTTTTGGGGTTTTTTAATTTTATTTTTATTTTTTCTTTTATTTATTTTATTCCAACAAGCAAAGTTCCTGTAGGTACTTTGGTTAGGATGTTCCTTTCTTTCGTTTTTTTCTCTTGCTGAGTCAGGAGTTTTGTATATAACAAGTCAGTTCTGTTTCAGAGTTTCTCTCATTCTCGAAGGAAAATGCGCTTCCAAAAGCCAAGGTTTGCTTGAGGTAATAAGAGCCCCAAACTTGTGACTGATCACAATAGTGCAGTGCGAAATGTTCAGGCAAACAGCACTTGTAGCAGCAGGAATCAATTCAGAGACTTGGCGCAGAGCAGTTTCTGTTCTGCCTCCCCGGTGAGTTCAGCCATTGTGCTTATGACATAAAAAGCAATGTGCATTTTAATTGCTATGCTTTATTTTTTGAATTGTTGCTCAAGTGCTAGTATGGTTTAAGTCAAAAAGGCTGGATCATGGACAATGAGGCATTGGGTGCCAAAGACCAAAGAAGGTGTAATCAACATCTGCTAGTGTACGTGATGCAAAAAACCTGTATCAGCTACGGCGCTGGGCAAGGAACTTTAAGGGATTAGCCTCGTAGCAGGTAATCACTAATCACTAGAATGGTGGCACTGCGTTCTCTAAATGCTGTGTTGGTTTCTTTTGTGCTTTGTTTAATTAAAGCCTGGAGTTTATTGTCATGCACAAATGGTTTATAGTTGAATGTTTATTGATTGTTCAGCAGCAAAAATGAAACAAAAAGATTCTTTAGAGTAGTCTGGCATAATCAGTGTAATTTGCAAAGATAAATGTGGTTAAGGCAAAAAGAAGAAAAAACCTAAAATGTAGCAGTTAATTTAAGCAGAGAAATATTCCAAAAATGTGACTGTAGATAAGTCTGCATAAAAAAGCTCACTGCTTGTAAGAAATCCATGGAAGTGACTTCACTTGGCAGTATTTAATTATTTATTGAGCATTATGTTTCCCTTCCCTTGGGGTATGATCATCTTTGTTGTGTCTCCCTCCTACCACCAAGAAGTGTCAAGTAATTATTTGCATATAGAATATTTTAATTACTTTATGTCTCAAAAAATGTTAGTATGTAAGCACTTGGTTTCTTTTTATAACTACATGTGTATAACAGATAGCTCAATATTACTGTAGCTTTCCTGGGTTCCCATTTTATCGCCATCCCAGTGTAGCTGACAGAGAGGGAAGAATGAAAAAAGAATAAATTATCCTACTGATGTAGATTGGATCAACATTAAACTAGTGGGTGTAATACAGATGCTGTGATCAGGTGCTCAGAGCCAAAATACTTGCAGTCTTTGTGCTATTGGAACAGAAGGTACTGGAGATTGAGCAGTTCTCTGATGTGGTCTTATCAGTTTGAGTATAATGTAAATCCTGTTACAGCAGCTTTGTCCGATCTGCCTGTAGCTTTGTTCTGAACCTTTCAGTAACAGTTCACTGAAGCAGAAAGAGCCCTGTGAATTGATATTATAAACCTGCATGGTTGCTTTATTCATTGTTGAAGCAACAGAATATAACAGAAGTATTTATTTTAGTGGATTGGGGATACAGGTTTTCTTCCTGTCAGTGTGAGAAGGCGAAAAATGTTCTAAATGCAAAAGAGGAAAAGCTAATATTATAATCATATCCATTCCTATTTGGAACACAGTCCCATTGCAAGATAATGAAGACTACTAGAATTCTAAATTTTTTTACACATTCAGAGAGATTGTTAAAATTCCAAAGTGTTATTTCCTGTTGATGTAGAAAAAACATCATGTGACACTATTATAATCAAGAAATAATAGTCATGTGAAATAAAAGCTTCTCATAATGCACTTAGTCTTCCCAGACAACTGTATTTTTCAAAGCACCACCTACCTGCTCTCTTTGGGACTGAGATGAGCCTTAGAAATTCAAGATGGTATTATACTCACTTTCTTGCTGGTGGGCATTTCTTACTGAAGTTCAAGAGCATGAAATTTCTCTTTAGTCTCACCACTTTGATACGGAATTTGCCTAATAATCAAACAAATTAAAGTGTGGAAAAAAATTATAAAACTGCAACATCTTAAAATTAAGAGGCTGAAGCACTGAGTTCCTGGTAATAATGCTGTGGTGCCCTTTTGACCCTTATTCTTTAAGATCAGTTTTTATGTTGTACATCAGTATGAAATATTACAACTTCAGGAATCTGAAAAAAGATACGCCCTTTTTGAACTTTTAAAGTGTCACTTAATCTAAAAATTCTGACTTTACACTTGCAAGATCTTCTGGAGAGATTTAATTGACATTTGTGAATTACACAGATATGGAAGCCCAGCTTCATTTGTAGATTTATTTTTTATTTTTTTTTTTATGTGCTATCAATGAGTTCTGCTGCTTAAGACACATTTCATCTTGTGTGGGGATAGGAAGTTAGTTCCATTACCACAGAAGTGTTTCAAATGGAAATCAGATGAGGGTTATTTAAGATAGAAATATTTTTGTACACTGCTCTTGCAATTTAATGTTCAGATTTTAAGAAATATCTGATTGGAAATATAAGGTAATGAATAGGTAATTTTTTTTCCATATTAAATATTTTAAATACCTTAGGAAAAAAGGTATACTGAGCTCCTAATTACAGAAAAGAATTAAGCTTGTCACATCTGCATTGAAATGAATAGTTATAAGATTACTTTTCTGGAGAAGTAGTGTATTTAACTTTCACATTTCATGTTATTCTTTCAGTTAATTTAACACCATGTTCCATGAAAAGACGGGCTTTGTTTTGGTTTTATTTGGTTACATAAGCAAGCACAGATAACAGATAACCGGATGTGAAGGCCTATCTTTAAAATGTGAAAGGAAAAAAAAAAAGTTATCCTATGAACAATCCTGCATCCCAACCCAAAGTGGGGGAATTCTGTTTCTCCTTGGATCACCTGAGTGGAGGGTAGAGCTTCTGTAACTGATGTGCTGCATGTCACTTCTCCCTCTGAGGTCTTGCTAAGAGAAATAAGGCTGCAAGCTCTCTGAGAACTAAATTGTAATTGGAGAAAAGGATGCTTTTGGTTAAATGATGAGAATTTTATGTCCTCACTGCTTCCTTATATATTGTGAAAGGTGTTTCCCACATAGCAGCAGAAATCAGAAAAAGTTCAGGTGGGTACAAACCAATGTCTGAGAAGTCTTAGCATGTCTTCTAGTGTGACAGGAATGCTGCTGATTTTCCACAGGTGGCCATTCGGCTCTTTATATATCAGATAGCTGTATGAGGTTTTGTACGCTGAGTATTGTTCTCAGTCCTTGACAAAGGTCCCAGAAGGTTTCAGTGAGAGCTTCTGAAACAGGAGGCAGTGCAGATGTAAACTGGGTGACAGTGAACTGTGAATCTCAGGTGGTTATCAATTGCTTCATTCTTGCTTTAAATTCTAGCTAAGTAGATGTGACAATTGCGAACACGGTAAAACCTAAAGAGGAATAAATGGACTTAATTTTGCAGAATACTAACTTTCTGGCACATACCCACACCACTCATCAATCCAGAGGTTTTGTGTGTTGACCACAAGACACCCTCATCCCTGGATTATGAAAACATACCTGTTTGTATAAGCAAGGTGACTGTTTAACTAATATAGTAGTCAGGTCTTCTACCTGTCATCACTGTAAACATTTGTATTGAGGAGAACTTAAAACAAGGCCTGTTTGCAAGGCCAGAAAGTTGAAATGCTTCAACTTGATTTTTTGCTTATATGTTTTCCTTCATTTGCAGGGGTTTTTTTATTATGCTTTTTTCTTCCAAAATGCATTTTAGGCATTTTTGAAAGATTGTGGACAAAATTAAGTATTACATTTTTATATTTATGCATTTCTGTCATCTGAAGTTTGTGGAATTTCTTGCAGCTCTGTTTTTGTATTAAATCGTCACTCTGAAACAGTTCCTCCCATTTTGTACTCTATAGAGCCGTAATATTTGTCCAAGGATGAGCTGCATTCAACATTTTGTTAACTGAAATGGGAAGTGACAGACTGACTAAAAGAAAATCTCCGTGCCAAAGAAACCGATATTACTTTTTTCTCACAGATTACTGTATGCCTGGACACTGAAGACTCTGAGATTGCAGATGCACCAAGGTTTCATATTGATCCGTGTTAGACTAATTTGATCAGAAGAGAGACTTCTGTATCATGTTATTTTCTCTGATAGTACTTGATTGAGATGGCCAAACACTGAGAATATTGTGCAGGAAAAAGAGGGATTGGAAAAGAGAGATGTTCAAAAAATAATGCAAGTTTTTTTAGATTTATTGTGTTGGCATTGATTTTCACTATGGATATATGTCTTTTGATGGCAGCTGTCTGTAAAATGATAGAATAATAGATAATACTGTGCTACATAATGTTGTATTTTTATTACTACTTTTTACTGATATTTGTAGAATAATTTAATCACTGGAGTTCGTCAGTACCTGTGTATTCAGCAAATATGTTTTTTGTTGTTGCGTTTTGAATGTTTGGGATTTTTTTTTTTTTTTTTTTGCAAAATACAAGAAAGCCACAGTTATCATGCAAGAAAATTAAGTTGAAAGAAGTCTGAGAACTGCAGAGGAGATTCTGCAACATGGGCATAAGAAGATATAAATTCTGTTCTAGTCTTGTAGAAGTAGGTCTTGAGCTACAGGGAATGGTCCATTTTACATTGACAGCCTACTGTCTACTTCTTAGTTCAGGTTTATTAGACTGTTACTTGACAGGTCAGAGTCAGTGATGGTTGTGCTGGCTTGAGAAGTCCCTGTCGTAGATGGTTTGCTTCCATGCTTCAAGAAAGGGAGGAAGCAAGGGATTACAAAGTACTGAGAAACTGTCACAATTTCTGATGTTCCTTCTTTGCATTTGTTTTGGAAGAGCTGAGAGGCTTGAAAAAGAGGCATACGATGGTAGTTCAGAGCCTGCATAGGAAACAGGGATGTTAGGGTGTAGGGTGCCTACGTTCGACTGTATCAGCTGTTCTCCACGTCCTTCACCAATCTATTGGTTGACAGAAGGAACAACTCATTGGCATTCATCTCTTCCAGCTCTCCCAGTCTTTCTACCAGCTTGAAAGGGGAAGTGTACCCAGCTCTCTATTTTCTTGACCGTGGCAGGGAGGGTGCCTCTTATAAAATTACCACTTTAGGGACATACAGCTTCACTAAATTGAAAGAAGTGCAGTGGGATTCTTCTTGCTGAACCTGTGTAAAGGAAACAGATGATCTCAAAACTATGTTGTCTAAAAGTTTAATATTAAGAAATGGGAAACCATTAGGTCACTGTAATTTCCTGGCTAATACCCCAGTTTTGTTAGTGGACTTAGTATTGGATATCTTCTGTGCAATTGGATAAAAATTAGACCAAAAGTACTCATTTTGTATAAACAGAAAAAAGACTAGTTCTATAGTGACATGGTATAAGCCTTAGTGAGACAGAAATGCTTGTTATCACATAGTGTCATCACATTATTTGCAGAACAGTTATTAATTTTATTTTTGCTTGCAGTTATAGCTCAGGACAGGGAAAATGTTGTATATTGTTTTCTTGGGTTGGTTTTTTTTTATTTTCTTTTTCTCTTGACTCATGAGATAGGATGCTTTGTCAAGAGAGCATTTGTTGCTCTCACTGTATATTTATATTAAAGACATAACAAGATCCTACTGTAGTACAATTGCTTTTCATTACCGTTGTCCATGCTTGCAAAGGTCACCACCTTGCATGAGAATCAAATTTGGAAAAGAGTGTTTTCTTTAGAAGTGGAATTGTAGTCTGAATTAAAAGGCAGTGCTGTTTGAGAAAGTTAATATAACATATTCCTGAGCTTCCTTTTAACTCTTACATAAAGTTAATTCAGCATCTCTGTGTGGGCAGATTGTATTCTTCCCTATCAAAGTTGCAGTTTTGTTTTGTTTCATGTTTGAATAATACATTTGATTACCATGGCAAATGTTGTAGTGTATGCATGCCTGACTGTAGTGCCTAATTAACTGATGATAACAAGGCAGGATTGCCCTCTTCTTTTTCATAAGCAATCATATACATGACAGTTCTTTTATCTTTCTTCAAAATTGACTTGCTCTCCTGACCCTTAAGCAGTTCCTGTTTTGTGTGTTTACCTCTGATGTGTTTGCAAGACTGTTAATTTTCTGTGGCATATCCTATCTAGTTGTAATTAACACATCGAACAGAGAAGAAATAGTTCTGCTTGCAGATGCCTAATGGAGGAATACTTTCTTCCAGTAATTACACAGCTTCATTTTAATGATTTGCATTGACCTATGAGGATTTTATTTTTTTATTTTTTTAAATTTTTTAGAACACCCCTATTTAGGTAGGGAAAATTAATGAAAAAAAACAGGTTAGCTTGTTGTAGTTTGCCTACACCTATAAGTGTAGAAGCATTCTGTGGTAAGTTTGGTAAAGACTAGTATTTGGCAAAGTTAAATTGGAGGTAAACACTGCTTTCTTCTTGCTTGTATTTAATCCTGAAGTGAAGTCCTGTTCTTACAATTAGAAACTTCAAGAAGCACTTGACCTATTTTAAGGAAGCATTCAAGTCACATGTATATAAAGCAAATATTTTCCAGCACTGTATCTTAAAAAAACCCTGAACTTAAATTTCAAATAAATGAGACTAGGATTTTTATATATCGTGTTATACCCAGGCTGAGATTAAAGCCTAAATGAATACAAGTTCAAAGCGAAGAAGGTATAAGAAAAAAGGTTGGTAGTTACAGCAATAAAAACAGGGGCAAAAAGAACATCTTTTCTGAAGGACTCAGGCTGGAATAATAATGATAGAATTGTCTAAATCGATATATCTCTTGTCAGCCTCACGTCTGATGTTTGAATCAGTCAGGCCTTTTCTGCAAGAGCTTTCCTCAGGAATATTGAATTATTTATTATTTGTATCTTTTTTGCTTTCCTTTCTGATGATTTTTTTTCTTTTTTTTTTCCTAGCTTAGTAAAATTTGTTTTTTATGCTGCCAGGTTCAATGTTGTCTGCTGTTTGATAAATAGCAGTAATTGGGTGTATAGCAGAAGCCATGTAAAAATGTATGACTTCAATTACATCTAGAACAATTTTTTCTTTATATTGATTTTTTTTTTCCCTGTATAAGATCTGCTCTTCATAGCCTCCAGTGCTGAGTTTTTAAAGAATTACTCTATGTCCATATGTTGGCATGCACTTTTGAACCCATGCATCTTTTTTAAAAAAATTTAATGCTGTCTCAAATCAGTTCTGCCTGAGCAGTAAGTGAAAAAGTAGAGTCGTTCAGACAGTGAAATATTCATATTGGATTCTAGTCAGATGAGGGAGTGCATTACTTTAAAATTACAATGCCTGCATACGGTCCCTGTTACTCTTGTGTGAGATAATGAAATGAGGGTACTACCCAATTAACGAAAATATCTTTCATTAACAGTTATAATCCAAATAAAATTAAATTATATGTTTTGAAAGTGTGGTAAAGCTTGTCTTTATACCTATAGTTTTACACCATAGTGTTTAGCCTTGTAAATATTGTCAAGGTTGCTAATGTAATAGAAATGTGCTGTCTGTAATTTCACATTTCATGTCAGAATTCTCATTGTGTTCCAGCTGTGATGTTTTAAATTGTTTCTTTGCTCTTTATGTCAGTGCATGAGGTGATAAATAATTTGATCCAAATGTTTGATGCTGATTTACAATAAAATGAGTTAGTGTGTGTGCCCTGAAATGTCTTTATAGGTCAGAACAAATAATGGGCTGAATGTCTCATTTGGACTGGGATTGTGGTTTGCCCTCGTCTGAGGTGGTGGATTGGTTGTAAGTTTAGGTCTGAATCCAGGCTTTAACAGAGCTCAAGGCTGTCAGTATTGGATTTTTGCATAGGATACTGCTGTAGTCTGTTACACACATTGGTTTTCATAGTGTGCATTTTTTGAGGGAAATACAATGGAATATTGCCTTGTCCTTATTAAATAGATTTTTTTTGTTGTTCATTATGTAAGACTTTGCTTGCCATGCTTCGTACTTCAAACTCTTCTAAAGGGAGATTCAAAGTAAAGGGTTATATAAACAGTCATATTTATGCCATCCTGCGGTTGATCAAAGGGAATACGCCTCAGAATTGTGGTTAATTTATGTCACTTGAAAATATAATTGCTTCATGATTATTGCCTGCTTTATACAGTCCTACTTTGTGTTTTTAAAAAGCAGTCATGCTGTAGGTTGCTAGTGCCCAGGAGTGTTAAACAGGCTATAACCTAAATTTCACAGTTCTTTCTCTGGTACGTACCCCATTGTCGTTACTAGGAGGGGAGAAGCGAGAGCAGGAATTCTGAATTTGGCTTCAGTAGTTGTAATAATTTAATGAATTAGTGGAGATTCACCTGCTTGTAATGGAGCTAATTCTTAGGGCATGCTTTAGGCTGTTAATAGGTGTATCTCTCTAGATTGTGTCTGTGGGCAAAGAAATACCTCCTGTCTCTAAAGTGTTTTGTTTCAGAAACCCTGACTTTACAAGAATCCTTTAGAAACAGCTGTGTAATGTAATTTATTTGAGCACTGCCAGTAAATGCTTGAACTGTTCTGTAGCTCATCAGATGAAGTTGGGGTTAAATAGAAAAAAAAGAAGTTTGTGGTGGTTTTACCCAGTCTTATTTAAGCCTCACTAGTCTTCTGTTTTTTCCTGTAGCAGTTTGACAAAATTGCCTCTTCTCCCAGCAGCCTGTTAGGTGCTGTGCACAGAAACAAAACCCTATTGTTTTAGATTTTCTTTCATATCATGTAGGTGTCTATGCCATACCACCCACGCAGTAAAGCAAGTGAGCTGTGAAATATATTCATTGTTAGAGTAGAGGGGAAATGGAGGCAAGCAATCGGCAGTAATAATGTACGACAGCGAGGGGAAGCTGCCAACATTACCTGCATTATTTCGGTTGCCTTTTTCATTATAGGTTCGGGAAATAGGCAGCAATTCGATTATGGCATGATTTGGGATGGAATTGCTTGCCGTTCACTGACCCTGTCACAAGGGGATCAAATGAGAAGTCAGCTCAAATAAAGTTTATAGTGCATTAACTGGACCAAGCTTTGCCTAGCCTGGGAGCATGATTTTTCATCTTCCAGGGTTTTGTAACTGCTTCTCAGATATATTTGTACCTTAAGGCGCTGGGGGGATCGGGGGGGGCGGAAGGGGGGGGCTCTGAGTCAGCCTGGGCCGCGCCGCCCTGCCCCGGTCCCGGGGCTGACGCAAGGGCTGGCAGGGACCCCGTGAAGCCGGTCCCGACGCAGGGGCCCCCGGCCCTCGGCCCCCCGCGGGGGTCACCTCTGCTGGAGCCGCTGCCTCTGGTGGTGCGGCCGGGGGGGTCCCCGGGAGCTGTGGGGGTGAGCGCGGGATTCCTTGCTCCCACCCCGACCCCCTGCCCTGGTGCCGGGGACCTGTGCTGTGTTGGGGGACTGTGGGGACCTGGGATGAGATGGGTGCCCGTGGGGGTGCGGGCTGTGATGGAGGTGAAGTTGTGACCAGGCTCCGGTCCTCATGCAGTTGACAGCTCGCGGCAGCACCACGCAGAACCGGGACGTTCCTGGTACGTGACCCCGGGGGTCCTGCAGGGTGACCGGATGCTCAGCCTGGAGGAGGTGACCCGGGTGAGCCCCTGGACGCGTCCCCATGCAGGGGCTCGTGACG
>JBCJKH010025186.1:31563-57593 GCA_039877255.1 Loriculus beryllinus | reverse complement strand
CCATAAGCCACTGTAACAAATAGTCATTAATACAACTGCCTTTTGAATTTGATTGACAAAGGGGTTATGATGGAAGTATTCATCACTGTTCAGTATTATAATACACAAGATACAAATTATGATTAATGCTGAGTCAGAGGTATAATTGTCACAATGAAATTATACATTAAAAGAATAAAAGAAGTACTTTTGAATTAAATAAATTATTGCATTGAAAGAAAACAGAGAGACCCACCATATGAACCTCTAGAACAGTTTCTGAAGTGCACAAAAACCAATGTGCAGAATCAGGGTATTAGATTATTGGATTGGCATTATTATATGAATATTAAACAAAAAAACATGGCTATTATTCCATCTGTTTACACAGTTTCATTTCTTTCAACATGGGCAAAACAAGTAGAAGTGAGTTTAACCTTTGTTTCAAGTTGCTGTTTCTCTTTATAAAGGTTCTCACGCAGCAACATGAAATCTGTCTAAAAAACTGTTTACAGTGTATGTTCATATAAAGAATGTAAAATCTTGCTTTGACATAAGATAAAGATACATTTGACTTAATACAGCTCACCAAAATGGGAGCTACCAAGCTCTTCAAATTTAATTTGCAACCTTAAAATTTCACAATGTTAGTTTGTTAGTTCTGATTTTTAATATACATATAAAACATAAACTCAGTTTTTACTGGAAAAGCACAACTTGTTACATAGAAGCTTATCTTTCACAGCTTTATGATACAACAATCTGCTCCTACTGATGTCAACGTATCTTTACCATCTTCTCCAGAGATTTTGTTTTTCTTTCCAAATAACAACTGCCTGCAAAATTTCTTTATCTACAAACACCAAGAGCTAAATATCAGAAAAGATCTAGGCCCAAGATATAGGGCCAAGACTCCACTCAGATGTGCATGAACTCTCACTCTAATCAGCTGCACCTGCTTTTCTGGAGACTGAAGGTGACTCTTAATTTTAGAAGAAACTATGGTAGAGCTGCTGCTTTGAATTTTGGAAGCTTATTGCAATATGCAATATTTACTAAAACTCAGTATTTGTCAACTATTAGTATATCTGGAAAAGTCCTCTCAGTAGATGAGTTTCAATATTTTCAGATTCCTTTTGAACATTAATGTCACCCTTGTCAACCATTTACTAATTCAGTATTAGTATCAGAAGCAGTAATGTCTTCTATATCCTGTTTCCAAAAGCACCCCATACTTAGAAATTTAAAATGAGCTTCTGATTTTATTTCAAAACAATAAAACTGCAAAAGATTAACGTTGCACTTTTATACCAAGACATCCAAACTGCCTTACCTCATTGAAATACTCTAACAGAAATAAAAATCTTGTGCTACTGTATCTACTCCTGAGAATCTTGTCTCTGTGATCACAAAGCATAGAATAATTTAATCTAAAAATCATATATGCCCACATTCAGAAAAGTATAGACACAGAAATAATCAATTTAGCCTCTTCTTTCTATACAGAATTACATAGTAGAGAGTCACAGACAAACCACATTTTGTGAGCATTATGTCTTCAGTAGGAATCTGATCCCAAACATCCACCCAGACAATCAGGTCTACAGAAGATTCATTTGGAAAGCAAACAGCATACCTGTAGTATGACAACCAAGTGGGACGAGCCAGACCAACAGAAACAAACTCCTTAATGCCTATACCATTAATTATATCAGAGCAATAATTAAGTTACTCCTTGCTGTTTTGACATAAAACAACAGAAGAACAATGACACAGTCTGACAAGAAATGAAAATCACATTCACCAGAGACCCAATAGACAGACCATTACCAGAGCAATATAACCAGCTGTTCGTGCTGCCATCAGAGAAAATGAGATCTACACTGAGGCAGTCCTCGCCATAGGAGAAAGCTGGAGATTTTCACCCTATTTTCCAACTCAAGCCTAACATCCTCATGTGACTCAATTAATTTTCACCATTCTCAGGTCTTCAGAAATGCAGGGAAATCAATCTCTAGGATGCAAAATACTTCATTGATGTTGTTTGCAGTTACTTGAACATGTTGGCTTTAAATAAAATGAAAGAACATAGGGATTATGGTCTGTTGAGCTTGGAGCTCCAACGTAATGTCCCTAAAATACCTAAGACACTGAGCCTGAAGGCTGTCCAAATGAGGTAGGGAAGTAGCCATCAAAAGGAGTTTGGATGAAAGATACCATGCAACTTCCACCTTCTACTCAAAGAAAATACAATCTTAATCTGCTCATCATGAAGTAAGTGATGAATAGCAGAACAAGCAGAAATGGATTACAAAATGCTTTAAACGTACTCAAAGTCCAAGATAGGTGTAACTTTTGCATATGCCTTTTGAGAGCTACAGTAAAGAACCTACAGCATAGTGTACAGGAAATCTGTTGAGATGTCTTTCATTGGCCAACCACAAAGGTAAACTCCGTAAGAAAAAGGAGCTATCCCAGATCTCCCTAAAGGACCTTGTAAACGGGCTCTGACTTACCACAAACCTTTAATCATCTCCGCTACAAGTGTCACTTCACAACATGACTATACACAGCCTGCAATCAAAAGCTGTAAATGAATGCCCACTGGATAACATTGATACCTGAATTTAAGAATGAGATTGTTTAACTTTCATAGTCTGAAGATGTGTCTGTATTTTTGTTTCTTGTTGATACTAGAAAAAGAAAGAAGCACTGTAAAATATTATCCTGATGAAGTTCAAGGAAATTGCTGTCTGATGTTAGAACTGGAAGTCTGTCTACTGCTCAGTAGAAAAAGGCAAGAAAAGATCCTGAAAGGTACTGAATGCACAGATTGGAAAGTGCCCACATAAACACAGCAGATCCTGAGCAACCTGTTCCTAAGTAGCTAAGAAGAAATGGATGTCAAAACTTGATGAGGGAAGAATGGGACTTGCTCACATCTCACAGGCTTACCTTCAAAAATGTTGTTTAAGATGGCATAGAGAACCATTACAACTCCCTGCTACACTAGTGCTTTTTATGGTAGCCCTGAAACTACATTGTCACAACTCCAGCTGAAGTCTGGAGTTGAGGGAAATCCCTGGAAAACAGGCCACTCTTTGGATGCTAGAAGGAATATTCAGAATTAGAGTTAAATGTAACTTTTGGATCTTTGAATGAATTTTGGGTCCTGCCCATTTTGTGCTAAAATGCTTCTAGCCTTCTTAGGGTATGCTATTGCTACTTGTCAGATTGCAAGATCTGAGTTGACACAAGAAAGTACAAGACTGTACACATGATGTTAGGAGCTGTTGGAAGAGGTGTAAGAAACAAGAGGATGCAGAAGTTCACTGAATCTCTCTGAAGAAAATCACGCGGAGAGCAAACTTGTTCTAAAACCTGATGACTGGAGAGCAAATGGCACTCCTTAATACACTAGGAACTGGGGATTGCACCATGGAGGGAGCACTCTCCTGAACTGCTCAGCTCCACCATCATGATAGGTATGTTTAAGCTGCATTAGACTCTCCAAATGCCTCAAGGTTATAACAAACCTGTCAAAGCTTTCAGTTTATCTTAATAAGCCAGGCTTAAATCAGCACAGTCTAGATGCCAATTCATAAGTGGATCAGCCAGGCCTGCCTCAGGGATGGGATGAGCATTTGGCAGCAATAACAGCTTCAGCTATGTAATTTTCATCCATTCTCACTAGTCTGTCAGAGCTCCAGGCCACCAACTCCTAAACTGAATTCTAGAAAGTTTTAGGCCAGACACAGGCAGACAGGCACAAACACAGAGTTGCAACCACCTTGAAAACTTTGAGGCTTGAAATGGAGGCACCTACTAACAGATACGCTACCACGGTTGGGCAATTAGTAACTGGATGGGATTCTGTATTACCATTTAGGATCAGGTCCTGCTACAGGAATGAAAGTTCTGGGCCAGGAGAAAAAATAACCTTTCCACTTGCCTGAATATATATGTACTTTTTTTGTGAATATTCAAATACCTTTAGCTACATTATAATGAGGTTAAAGCAAAAAAAAGATTTCCCCACCCCAAACATTACAAATGTCAGTAACGAGAACAGTAAAAATGTCACCACACAAAGAGAAATTAGCATATTTAGGTAAGTATTATACCCATGAGTGAAATAATGCAATCAGCTAGCTGCAAGATAAAGCTAATTTGGTTTCCAACAATTTATCAACAACGCACTGCTCCTTTGCATCAACAAATTTAAATGGTACCATATCCTGCAAACAAGAATAATTCACGCAGAATATTGCACTGTGTTAATTAAATAGCTGGAATAGAAAAGGTCAGGCCATGACTGAAAGTTACACATATGGGTTGTGAAGCTATGAAAAGATGGAGTGATTTCAAATCAAGCAATTAAAATAAGTTATTTAAATCATTATCAAGTCAACAATAAACACATCTAGATTTTCTGAGCCCATTTTGACAGCTACGTTCGACACTGATTCTCATAAATTTTTCTTGCTGACCCACGTAAGAGTCAAAATGTCTTTAAACCCACCATAAGATGAGGTACTTGAATAAGTTATCAAAGAGTTATCCTGCTTATATTCAGGTTTTCATTTTACTCTGCAGGCAAGAGGCAAGTTTTGCAGTTAAAGGACACTGCAAAGCTCTACCTGACTTATTTCCTGCCACAAGAACAAGCAAGAAACCCCTTCCTGCTGTGCCCTTCTCCCTCTGGCCCCAATTACTACAGTTAATTGAAAAATGTTCAAAGAGAAGTATTTTTTCACTTTGTTTACTTCTGCAAATGACAGCACTTTGTCTTTGGCACAATGCCACCAAAACACTTATAGTAGTAACATAGCCATTTTAAATTGAAAGAACATTTTGGCATGGGCTAAACTGTGCTGAGATGGTAATGCATGAAAAAGACCTAGTAAACAGGGAATTAATTTTACTTGGAGCTCCAAAGTACTACTGAAATATGCCTCGGTCATGGCCAAATCCGAATCTTATCCTTTATTTTTACTATATTTTTATCCCTATAGTTGTACACAGCAAACTCGATTTTTAATTTGTAATTGTGTGTCCCCTGTTATTTAACTATGCATGAATTTTGTTTTTCCTGGGAAATTTCTGAACTTTTCTAGACAAAAATCTCATTTTCTTTTTGATTACAGTTCTGCTGATTTCACTTGGTACAAACTTACTTTTTGCACCTCTAGTGCAACTTCCAATTTGAACCTCAGTCTAGCAAACAGAGCTGTGTGGGCTAAACAAAATGCAATGTCCATATGGTTTGGGATGAATTTTATGGGACTGCATGGGTTTGGCTGCAAAACAGTGGGGTAGACACCACGTGTGAAATTCAGTTGTTTGCTGCCCAGCACAGCAACAATTGCAGCATTGCCACTAGATCTAAACCCAGCCTGCACGGATCCTGCTATGCAGCTCTCCCCAGTCTGCCACAGAGACATTTATCAAGCCGACTTCCAGACTCTGTGACAGAATGCCTAAGCCAGCCAAACTGAAATACCTATTATTCTCAGGGAAGATGAGCACTGTGCAGCAAACGAGCCATTAATTTTATGACAAGCGCAGATGGTAGATATACAGATAAATACTTGCACAACCTAATGGAATGAATATATACTTCAATCTATTTAAATGATAACAGTTTCTAATGAGCTTAGTGTAACCCACATGATGGTATATTCATCCGAATTATTTTAAAATGGATTTCAATGCAGGCTGTATCTGAATCCTACTATTTTTTTCCTTTTAGGACTATGGCTGATTTGTATCCACCCAACACAAAACAATTTACTTCTCCCTTTAAAGGGACGGATACTCTCGGAAGCCTTCGGTGGTTCCCTTCAGGAAGGCACTCACACCTCCTGAAGGCCAGCCCAGCTCTGCCCTCTGCGACCGCCACGGTGACGGGCCCACGCCACAGAGGAACGTTTCGGAGGAGGAGCTGAGACAGACGCAAGGAAGCCCCGCTCAGGCTCCTCCACTCCCGCCTGCCGGCCCGCGGCCTGCAGACACAGCGCGCTGCCGAGCGCAGGCCGCGCTATGCCGCGCCCGGGACAGGGCGGAGCGGTGTCCTTCGCGGCTAGGCGTGTGCGAAGGGGCGCGGGGCACCTACCCGGCGCGGCAGGACGGCGGCTCTCTGCCTCCGCCATGCTCCTCCGGCTCTTCCTCCGGGGCGGCTCGAGCGGGCTCCCCTCGGCACCACCCCCCGTTAACGCTCCCCTGCCCCGGAGCGGGCCCGGCCCGTTGCGCCCTGCCGCGCGGGGCGGAGCCGCGGTGGCAGCGCGGCTGCCGGGGCTGACAGCGGCCCCAAGGCCAGCAAACCCGGTGACACAGGAGCGGCCCCTCGCCCCCAGCCCTCCTGTCCTGGTGCCAGGACCCCCTATCCTACTGGGGTGACGGCCCGACTGACCCCCCGGGGGGCTCCCCGCCCGGCTCTCCTCCCCGGCGCCGCTTCCCTCCTCCCCTCGCCGACGGAGGAAGGAGGCGGCCGCCGGCCCTCCCCGACCGCGCATGCGGCTGTGCCGAGCCGGGGCAGCGCTGACGCGCTTGGGGGCTGAAGTGGGGGTGTCCCGGCCTCGTCCCCGGCGGGCCCCCGTCAGCGCCCCTGCAGATGGGCTTAGGCTGGAGCAGCGCGGAGGAGCGGCAGCCCCTCCTGCCACCGCCGCCACAGCAGCAGCAGCCACGGCGGCGGCCGCAGCCACGGGGTCCGGCGGGAGTGCCGGCGGCGGTGCCCGTGCCGGTGCCGGTGCGGCGGCTGGCGCCGCTGGCAGGCCGCGTCTACGGGCGGCGGTGGCTGGTGCTGCTGCTGTTCTCGCTGCTGGGCTTCGCGCAGGGCCTGGTGTGGAACAGCTGGGGCCCTATCCAGAACTCGGCCCGCCTGGCCTTCGGCTTTAGCGGCTGGGACATCGCCCTGCTCGTCTTCTGGGGGCCCATCGGGTTCGCGCCCTGCTTCTTCTTCATGTGGCTCATGGACAAGAAGGGTGAGCGGGGCTGGGGGCTGCTGGGCCGGGGCACGGGACTCCCCACTCCCGCGGCTTTCCCCGGGCCGGGTGGGACGTGGTGGCTGTGCTCCTGGTCTTGCCCACGGCCGTGGTCCTGCCCTTGTCCTGACGACGCCTCGGTGAAGGGTGTCCTCTGGGTCCTGATGCCCAGGGAGGGGTCGCCGAGGGCACCAGTTGAGCTCGGGGCTATTGGCCTTGGTCTTAGAAGGCGATGACTAATACTTTAAAGGCATCTTGAATACTATTTTAATACGCAGCTCAAACAAAGGCACATCAAAGGCCTTTCACTCGAAGGTGCTTAAGCTGTTCCTAAAGTTAAGAGGAATGCTGGCATTTTACGTCGTGGCTGAGCTGTAGATCTGGACATGTGCTCCAGGCAAGGCATTGCTGTGCGGGTGCTCGACCTGGAGTTGGTCATGTTTTTCTGGTAATCAGCTGTAAAACAAACACCTGTGTTTGGACCAAGGAAAGCCAGTGTTCGTGACAGCCATTGCGTTCTGAAAGACATACTTCATTTTTAAAACTAGATTGCACACAAAGTCAGTGGTTTCCTTTTAATTGCACTAGGAAAGTTCAAAGACAGAGATGTAAGACAACATAAACCAGAAGTTGCGCTTCAGCGTTTCAGAAGGTGATCACAAGACTTGCCTAATTTGTGTTCAGGCTGTTGCGTTTCAGTAGCAAACTTCTGAAAATGGTGATTGTCTTTAAAGAGCTTGCCCAGCGCCTATGCAGTTCATCTGTGGTCACCCCGGGAATCACTCTGGTACCTGTGTCTGCAGGTTTGAGCTTAAACCCATAGAAGCATTTAGTCTTCTAATTCCTGTTTAAACAGGCCTCTAAACAGGAGATAGGAGTCTGTATACCCTTGTGGTTCCTGATGTCAAATGCTACTCATTCCATTTATTTAGGAATTAATAGCTTATTTACGTGGGGGGAGGGAAAGGTGGAAATTTAAGGTAGGCAGGGAGAAGAGTTGTAGGTGAGAAAGCTTGTGTCTCAAAATTGGAATTGATGTTCCTAAAGCTGAAGAGGTGTTGGAGGAGTACAACCTGTTTGGCTGAAAATACATTCTCCAAATGAGGTCATGGTGGGTGTACAGCCAGTCTTCTCTCAAGCAATTAGACTTAAGTCAACAATGTCAGTCTAGACTGCTGTATAATAATGTTGTTAGCTATCTTTAAGTTGTTTTGTTTTGCACATTGCAGAGAATTACTTTTTCCATGGTATGAAGGAAATAAAGCTAAACTTGAACCTGTGCTTGTAGAATTAAGTCTGTATTTTTATTTCTTCATTTTCTATGAAGTTGATCCCAACCCATGTGAAAATATAGGGGAAAAGTTTCAAAGTAACTCATAGGTGAAGAAACATTAGTGTTTTGTTGTTTCTTTAGTGTGATTAGTAATGTGCTTGCTGGATTTTATGGTTTCCCATGTGGCTTGTATTAATGAGAATGTGTACACGATTTTCCTCATTACTGTGACTGATTGCATGGGTGTTTTTGGTTTTTTTTTTTCCAATTTCCATGTTCATTGAAGACATTGATGTGAACTACCCCTTAGCTGTTGCTTTTGTTGCCTTCCTTCTTAGGAAAGATTTTAGTTGTTAGCCTAAATAAAGCATCTAGCTCATTGGCTTTATGTGTAAGGAGTACCTAAGTGCTCTGGAGCATGTTCTTTGCACAGCAGCAGATTTTTGGGGGGCCCTGATGTATTTCATGCTGTTTTCTGTGTCTGGATGATTCCACAGTGAATGTGGTACTGTTCGCTTTGGAAGTGACAGTGGAATCCTGACATTTAGTTCCTCATGGAACAAAGAAGAGAGCTATTGCTAATCAGCTCTCCCCTGTGGTACATTTCCACTGGAGGCACATTGTGGGAAGGTATCAGCCCCTTGGAGTATGCACCAGGAGGAACCTAATGCTACTGCTTTGAAGCTGTAAAGTTGGTTAGGTCTGATCTTGCAGGGACAGTGTTTGACTTGCTTGGACTACAAATGCTTGTTGCTACACTGGATTTACTTTCTGTACCAGAAAAATATAGAGAAATGACACAATTTACTCTCTGCCTTCTATCATTTGTCATTGGAGTTAGCTAGTAAAGAAACTGTCAAGAAAAAAATGTGACGTGTCACCATGTAGAACTTGGCGTGTATGAGATGTATGATACTGTAGATGATGCATGTCAGAATTTGAGGGGAGATTCTGTTGTTAGATAGTCCTGTCCTTCAGTCAGAGGTATATCTAACTGATGAGTAGCTGCCTGATGTCAGCTAAGTCTGATTTTGTGTTACAGTGCTTCAAATGAAGTCCAAAAGCATCTGTCTGTTTGGTTGTCAGATGATCATTGTAGCATATAGTATTTATATAGTTTGAAACATGAATCTGTTTCCATACCAAACTTCTTTTGTACTGTTCGTGCATTTGATTGCTTATTATAGTACTGCTTATAAGGGTTTGGTCAGTGGTTTGGTTCTATTTATTTATTTATTTACCTTTTAACTAGTTAGAAGTTGAACGATTAAATATTCAACAATTGGTATGTTCATATCCTACTTGGAAGTAGTGTTTCTTGGGCTACATGATTCAATTTCATCACAGGTTCTCAGAGAAGCATGGGGTCTTCTGAGGGCAGCAGTGTTTATTATTAGTAACAGGAATGCTAAATAAGCTCTAAATGATCTGTTCTTCAGTTCTGTATAGAAGGTATCTAGGATGGAGAAATTGTTTGGCTTGTTTTGTTTTGTTTTTTTTTTTTTGTTTTCTAACCTTGAAGAGTTTCTTGGCCTTTGTGACCTTTTCCCTCCTGGCTTGCCAAGTGTGTCTCCTGAATTTTTCATGGAGGCCTGTTTGCAGTTGGCACAGGCAATGCAGCTGGAGAATGGGAGGAATTGATGGGTTCAGCAAGGTGTGTAGATGGTATCACTTTTGGGTCCCTGGGGAGTTTCTGCAGAAGATACTACAGGCGACTGTACACCTTCTCCAAGGGCTCTGATAGGTGTTGGTATCAGAAGCAACATGACAGTCTTGGTTGACTTAAGGTCATGTTCCTGTGGATCTCTAGGGTTTTCCTGCTTTTTGTGAAATTGAGGGTTAATTTTCATCAGGATGGTAGTGATGATCTTCACAAGGCTGTAAATGAAAAAAAAATCTTACTTGAATATCTGGTCAGACTCAGAAAGAACAGACTTTTTTTGAAGGGTGTCAACACTGTATTTTAAAGGGTCTTTGAGACATTGGAGGAAGCTTGGATTTAGCTGGTGTTTCTTTAAGGTGTATAAATTAAAAGCTAGTTCTTACTTTTTCTGAGCTCTTGTCATTCTCAAAAATACATTTGTTCTCAGATACATAGCAAGGCTCACATATCACAGCTGGAAATTTCTCTTTGGGAAGCAAGCCCTGTCCTTGTTTCTGCTTCCCAGCTTCCACTAGCTGAATGGAGACTTCTGCCAGCATGCTTTTCTTTAGATGTCTGGGGAAACTTTCTGTGCTCCTTGGCTTGGTGCTGTAATAAGGACAGCAGTGGCATCTGTAACTTTTCCCATCTGGGATGGGTGCATGTTGAAACTTGGGAATTATGTTTGTGATTTTCATTTTTGAGTATGTACCATTTTCAAGTAGGTTTGAAGACCCTTTTCCATAACTAGAATTACAGGTGTTGTCTTGGTTAATTGGTTTCTTAGTGAACAAAGGTTAAAAAATGGAGTGTGTCATGAAGCCACATTTGTTTATCTTGTGTGTTTTCTTTAGGAATAGGATTAGAGAATCCTTGTTTAAATGATAATTACCTTTAGAGATTCAATAAGACTGAAATTAAATGGGAAATTACTTCATTGTGCTGTTGCATGGACCCTTGTTGTTTACACGATTAAAATTAGCTACAGTTTGTCACATGATGCTTGAGTGTTTATGGATGTTTTGTGCCTTGAGTGTTTCATTTCCTGGGAAGTGTAAATACAAGCTTAGAAACTTCCTAACAGTTCTGTATTTCTCACTGGAAATCAAAAGCTTACATTCTTCTGTGGGTCTGGTTCACTGGGTTTTTTTATTAGTTAAGTTCATAGTAACAAAGTGAGATCTAGAAGCAATATATAGTGCTGTCTTCATTATGTTCCCATTTAAGCAAGAAGAGGCAACAAGGAATGAAAGACTTAATGATAATTTACATTAAACAAATTGAGTAGAATGGTGATATTTTTAATTAATTTTTGGAATACAGTGAACACAGTTTTATATTGAGTTTGAAATAATGTGACATTACTTGTAAAAGAGAAATGCAGTCTATTTTCTGGTCCTGTTTTATAAAATGATACATGTCCACATGGGACACTCTTAGTAACTATTTTGCTGAAATTAAATTTATGTACCATTGTTATCCTAGTGATTAAATTACGAAGTAGAGAGGAAACTTCAATAATCACATTTTGATTTTTAATGGAAACTGGCTTGTCTATTGAAGCCATGATTGGTTTTGTGTGACTAGTTATTCCTTTCCAGAATATCAAACTCTTGATTTCATTGCTGTCTCCTAAGTCATGCTTCTTGGTTTCTTCTCCGAGGCATTTGATAGGTCTTATCTCTTCCATCTGGGAATTTTGAGGTTAAATCCTTTAATACAGTCTGACAAAATAGTCATGAATATTGAGTATGGATACTAAATTGGGCTTTACTAATATAAAAATTATCTTAATAACAATTCTCTGTACAAAATAATGTACACATGATGGATAAGGAGAATTCTGCATAGCAGCTTTCATATTTAAAGTTCCCAGATTTTCATTTTATTCTGCAAGCATAGAAACAGTGATTTTACTTTCAGGGGACCTTCAAACTCCTTTAACTTGCATCTGGAGTCACTGGGACAGCAGGGAAACTACTTCAAGTGAACTTTGTTCCTCCCATGATGTTCATCTAGGGAGTGTTAGACTCTTCCTCTTAAGTGGTTTCATTGTGCTTGGTATGTCAGGGTCCTTGCCTATCATTCAGGCTCTCAGACAGCATCGTGATAAATGTAAATTGGGGGCACTGACAAGAAATGCAGAGTTTTTAATGGAGCTCTTCATAGCTCTGTTGTGTCCCAGGTGATCATAAACACGTGAGGGTTTGGTTAACAGAAGGACAAAAATAGGTGAATTGTGACTCTTTGAAGTCTGAGAGTTTTCACCTTGTGGCGAAGAAACACATTTTCAGCTCCTTTTTGTCATGATCTCAGAAACAGACTTTCTTATCACAGATGCATGACTGCAAGATATGTGGCCAATATGTAAATATTACCAATTTGATAAATCACAGGTCAAGTTCAGCATGAGCCTCAGCTAAAAATGTCTTAGATAAGACTCAGTGTACAGCTGTAAAACTTTAATATAATTTGGTGAGATCAAGCTAAGAGGATTTACAGACTTCAACAATGGAAAAGGTTTATACAGACATTATGGTTTTGGTAGGTTAGTACAACCTACAGGAAAACTTACAGATGTAAGGTATGGGCAGAATGCCAAGGAGCCAGTGGGAAGGGGAAGTGTGATGTTTCTGGTGCTTGACTGAAATGTTGCTGGAATTGAAGAGTAATCTCATCATAAACAGCTGATTCTCAGTAGCATTTATGTGAAGGCAAAGGTCTTGTCAATTCCAGCGAGAGCAGCAGAAGGCTCTGTTGAATTGAATGAAAGCTATGTGTGAACTTAGTGCTTCAGTTTAAAAAAAAAAAAGTGTGTGTGTGGGGGAGGAAGGTGGGGTAGAGAATGTCCCGACTCATATGAAGTTAAAGCTGTATATATTTGGTGAAAAACAAGTGATTGATGTGGAAAGAACTTTGAAGGGAGGTATCTGTTTACCCCAGACTGTTCTCTCATCCTGTGGACATTGCATACTATGAACTATGCATATTTAATTCTCTTATAAGTGATACTGATCTACACCTATCAAATCCCATGAAAGGGGTTAGTTTTCCTAAGCGAACAACTCTTGGAAGAAATGGGATGAAGTGTTGTTTTTTCATGTGGAGAGATGAAAGAAGCAATTAGAGAGCTGAATATAGGTAAATCCCACTTTAGCAGATATTTGGTCAGCTTGATTTTACAGAGCTAATTTGGTGAGTTGCTTGTGTATGTGTTTGTACAGACATACTTTTCCTCTGTAACATGAGAGAAGAAGAAGGAAGAATGAACTGAACTTAGCTGTTGTTGCTTGATTGTATATACTGTGGCTACATGAAAGTCCACAGAGCATTTGTGCAAGTGCTTGCAGAAGTGAGGACTCATTAGAGAATTGATTGGCACACCCTCCCTGAAGTCAGGCATGCTGCAAAAGACCACTTGAGATACACGGAGTGTTTGTCAACATCGAGTGGCTTAATTAGGTTCTGATGAGTTGTATTACGTTGATGCTGCTATGATTTATCATAACAATACTAGCTTGATTGTTAGCAGCACTTCCCATACCTCCTGATGGGCCAGGTTGAGTTGAAAGTGCCAATCATGGCTGTAGACAGGTGTCTTCTGGAGCTCTCGCTCTTTCTGTTATGTGGTAGCACCCTCTGTCCCTCTTTGCACTTTGCTGCTAAAGACATCTCGCTTTATACTGCTATGCTTTGTACAACTACTGTGCTCTTTACACTCTGCACACTTCTTTGCAGTTACAGCAATGGTGCTAGAGCAGCTGTTTGAAACACCAGGTACTGAAGAAGGTGCAGGAAACTGCATCAGGAAACTGCATGCTGGATTAAAAATAACTTTTTCATGGTGGAAAGTAAAATCCTAACATGTTTGTGTAGCTCATGTGAGAATAGTAATGACTGCATTATCCAAGGATAATGTTATCTTGGGGCTTTGGTGCACCGAGCATACAGGCACAGTGAGTGTGGAATATGTAACATGCTGTACCTTAATGTTGACAAATTGATAAATAGGGAACCATTTACCAGTATGAAGCATGATCCCTTACTTTTATTATGCAGCTGCTAACACAAGCAGAGTTAAAGCACTTAAACATCCCAGAACTGGGTCAGGACACAGCACCAGCTAGGAAGATATTTTGTCAACAGTAGCTTTTAGAAATTGGCTACAGAGAATATAAATACTAGGGTGCTGTGCACTGATATCTCCCCTGTTGTACGCTCAAGTATTTTTACTACCCCTTATAACCTTTTCTTGACCCAAATTCTTCCTACTCTGTCTGCTTCCTCTTCTGTATCTCCTGCTTTGTGTCCGTGTCTCCTTGCTGTTGTGCAGTGTACGTCTTGTCCTACTCTTCTTTCCCTCTGTCCTCCGTAACTCCCGCTTGTGGAGGAGTAGGAGAAAAGGTCGGATGTGAGAAGCTCAGGACTCTAAGGAGTGAGAGTAGATATGAGACAAGCTCTTGGATAGGTGGGAAGAGGAGAGAGAGAACAGGAGAGTATGGGACAAAGTAGTGTGTGAAGTATGGGAGGCGTGAATGTAGAAATGGGATCTGGAGCTGCAGGACAGAGTGTGGTAGGGATGGGAAAGGTGGAGGGAGAAGATGAGTAGGAGGCAAAGGGAAAAGGATGCTAAGCAATCAGGATGTGGGAGTAAACCTGACTTAGGTAGCCAGAAGCAAATGATGGGAGTGGTGGGTACCTGTACCCCTCCTGGGCTGCCTGCACAGCACCCTAGCTATGGATCAGTAAAGACAACTTTTGTGAACTGGCTTGAGAAGCACTTTTAAAACCAGGAGCAGGGAAGTCTCTTTGAATGCAATTAACCTTTTTTTTTATATTTGCTTACCTCCAACAATGGTTCTGGTCTTTTGCATCCATACAATGCAACCTCTGAACTCCCTCCAGCAGTGCCTCTTGCTGCCCAGAGGGTGTATCGGCCCTTTCTTCCTCTTCCCTAGGGTGCCCTGGGCCACAGCTGCCCCCTCCCTGTGGGGTTCCCCAGGCGCTGCTTATGCAGAGGAAGATGGCTGTTCCTTCTTGTGTGGGCTTGGTGGTAACACGTGTCTGACCTTGTGTTGGAGACCTGAGCGGGATGCTGGGCTGGATGTGGCTGGCTGTCTGGTGTGTCTCCCAGTCTGGAAAACCTTGTATAAGGACACAGAAATACTGTTACACTGTCCACTGCCTTGCAGTTTTAAAAACATTTAAATGTTTCCAAGCTTCTTCCTTCTAGAAGTTTTTGACTGTGGCAGCTGTGGTACATAAAGGTAGCAGGTGCTGACTTCTGTAACATAAATGACAACAATAATGCATCTGTTATCCAAGGCACCTAGTTTTTCTCATAGCTTTTTATTATGGAAGTAGTAAAGTACTTATGAAAGTTGTATTGAATTCATTTTGCTAGCTGTATATTTATACTGTGTCTGTAATTCCTAGTTACTAGTTTATAACTACATTGAAGAAGAAAAAAAAGAGATCAGGTTTTGGCCTGCAAAAGTTGAATCTGATCTCTTTAAAGAAAAATGAGTCTGTTTTCTTCAGAGAATTAGTGTGATATTTATTTATTTCCTATCAGATGAAACTAAGTACGAACTAAGAAAGACTTTTAATTTGGTAAAGCTGAACTAACCCAGCTTTACTGATTTCTAAATCCCAGTAACAGCATTACCACTGCCTAAGCAAAACAAATTTTATGCATTATTTTAGGTTGATACTTGGTTTAGGAGGTAGTTTAATGTGATGTTTTAGGAGTGAAAAACAAGTCTGAGGTGAATGCAGAAATGAGGTTCATTACTTGTTACTAAACTGGATATTTTCTGGATTGCCACTTTCTCCCTTTTTTTTTTTTTTTTTTTTTTTTCATGGTATGAAATGCCCTGCTTGTGGAAAAGGAGCCATGTAAAGCAGGGGTATTTTCTTGCCTTTTCAGAGCTGAAGAAGTAGATAGTGCATACCACAGGTCCTGAAATAGTGTTCAATGTTGTGCAAATGTGTAGTCTGACATGGCCAAACAAAAATATTTGGCTAATATAAAATATTTGTTTAAAAACACTCCCCTTCCCCCCAGACCCAAGGTCAGTACTGAGATGAGCAGGGGTAAATTTAAGGAACACAGTATTTTGGTAATTCTTCATTAGAATATGTTGAACATTTTCTTGGAGGATGTTGTTTGAATTTTCCCGGTGGCAACCTGGTGTAGCCTCACCTGAGCAGACCAAAACCCTTGCTGGGACAAGTTTCTTTAAGAATAGTTTTAGTTATGATCCTGGGGCAAGGGAAATCGTGGCCTTTCAGAACTATTCCATCACTTCCTGCCATAATTTTGTTTTTTAATACTTCTCATGTGCATGGGCTGTTGTGGCTCTGTAGCTGTGCTGTAACTATAGTTGTGCTGCAGAAGCTTGTGATCAGTGCCTCAACTTCCTCAAAAGCTACAAATTAAGCTTTCTCATGCAGATTTGCAATAAAGAGAATTTTTAGATTTTTCCTCTTTTTAAAGCTAGAGATCTGTATGACTCAGCCTGAGGAAACAATGTGTTTTGAAAGTGAGAGGTCTTCCGCTTTTTTCAAGTCTACTGATGTTTTTCTGGAATATAAGACCTACAACTACATTTAGGAGCTCTTTGTTTAGTTATTTTTGATGAGCGCCATCTCTTTTGACTATTTGTGAGAGGTGGAGTTGTTATATTTTTAATTAATCACGTGAACCTAAAGAATTGATCAGAAGCCCTAAAAAATGTAATGGGTTTAGGAACCATTACAGTGCTGCAAAGGATGTCTTTTAGGATGAACTATGTACCCTAAAGATTGCCTGATGCATTTTAATGTTAATGTAGCATTGAAACTGTTCACACATAGAAAAATTGAAAGCTTATGCCAGTGACCTTTCCTACAAGTCACAAGACCTGCATGGAAATTGCGTCAGTAAGACTCATGGCTCTTTTTCCTCCTGACTTGCAGCAGGGATAGTAAGGAAGAGAAACTTTGCACTTGGTGTCCTGCTTAACAGATGTACTAAGCAGTATAGCTGCCAATCCCTGCTGCATGGTTGCTTCTTCATACTCTGTTATGGCAAAGCAAAATGCCTCTCTATTCCTTAAAATGAAGAATTCATGCACCATTGGGTGATGTGGGGAAGTACCGCTAAGATAATGACAGAACATCTTCCTTGCTGGATGTGTATAAGATAGATTGCTTTTCCTCTCTGTCACCACAGGTAAGGATCTGTAGTTAGCTGTGTGGTAATTAAGCCTGCTGTGCAATCAGGAGTCCTTGAAATGCGTGGGGAGAGAAAAGAAAAAGCATCCCCCCCCTTGTTCAGTGCTGAAAGAGCTTGGATTGTCAGCGTTTGTCCGCAAATGCAACTGTGAGAGCTAGAACAAATACTTGTTGTCTTCTGCTTGCTCTTGACTTGTTAATGAGCATCCATAATTTAGCTTTAAAATTAATGAAGTGATTTATTCCCCAGCTGCATTATTGGCTATTTTGTCAGTCAGTCTGCATCTCTGTATGTATGTATATACTGGCACTTGCATGCACACATGCATACCCCATTACGTAGATTTTCAGTTTATCACAAGACAAAGACAGGTTAAATGATTTACCTGAATCTTCAGTATTTCAGTAAATATTTCAGTTTTGGTAAATGTTAGAGCTGAGAGTAGAAAGAAGGTACCTGAGGTAGAAGAAGAAAGAATAACTCATACAAGTGTATTTGTATATTAATTTCACAGTTTTAGTAAGCATGCAAATAGCTCTTTATTATCCCAGCACTTCACTGACTCCAGGTGAAAAGAAGACCTGATTTACTAGCCTTTCTAATACTCGTGGTGTGGCTGGCTCCTGTTTCCCTGTGTTTATAGCCTAAATAAACCAGGCAGAGGGAGGGAGGGGGGAAGTGAAGCAGAAGATAAGTGGCTGCCCAACTTCATAAGGGATCTTGAGAGATGCCGGTCCTGCTGCCCCACGCCACTGCTCTCCTTTCCCAGAGGAGCTCTGCAAGCATTAAAAAAGGTTCATTGCACTTGGTTTAGTTGTAGATAAAGTGGATGCTCTCTGCAGTAAAATGTATGCTATCAGTAAATAATTGTTCTTATTTGAAGCCAAAACCCAAGGTATTAAAGAATAGAAGATATTTTAATAAAGCACGTAAAACTAATTCTAAAATCAGTGTTTTGATCTCCAGCAAATACCGTTCAGCTAGGCACTTTGTTTATCTGTTCAGGCAAAATGTCAGTCTCTGGACTGATAAGTACAATTTGCAATGCTTATAGAAACTTGCAGTGCAGATTTTTAATTTGCATGTTTTGCCATTTGTTTTTCCATTGTTTATATTAAACTGATAGGGTGCTTCAAAATCCTTGCTGAAGAAAACTTAAGTACTTGTGAACTACCTTTTCATATACTCAAAAGCTCATAGTAAGCCTGCTCAGTTCTTAAAACCTGGGCTGCTTTATATACAGTATCAAACTTCTTAAATTGCTGCACAAACTCTGAAATACTTTACAGGTATAATCTGCCACTAACTCTGGTTAAATCTGTGGTAGTGGAGCTAACTCTGTAAGACACCACAGAACAACCTGGGTCATTAAGTTTGTAACAACTAAGTGTAGAGGAGAGCTGCAGAATTAAGCTATATTTTCCTTGATATCTCTTTTTTAGAGATTGATTGTGTGCTTAATATGCTGGGATAATGTTAAAACAGGATGGATCTACTGCTCACGTTGGCTTGACCTCATTGATGCAAATGAGACAAAAAGACCCTGCAGCCTCTTAACATGGTTGTAATAGCTTGTTATCCCTTCTAAGAAGTGCAGTCATATTCTTATATCAAACAGAGAAGTATGGATTTTAATAGGTTTTCGTGACTGTTGGGAGAGGGATGGAGAAGAAGAAAAAAACTGTAAAATAGGAATAATATTTACAATGCAAACCAGAAGTAAGCGATGTGGTTAAGAGTGTCAATATTTAAGTGTCTTGGTTTTCTTACAGTTAGGATGGACATGGAGAAAGATGCAGAAGCTCAGGAACCGCAGAATGTTTGTATGATTGTCATAATTATCAATTGTGTTATATTTAGCTTTGCTTCTCACAATTATGTCCTGGCAGCTTCTATATCTGTTTTAGTTGTTACTCATGTTCAGTCATTTCCCTCAAAATGAGTGTCTTCTCTCTGAAACACTTGGCTGGCTAAATTTGATGCAGGAATTTTAACTGTGTGTTCCCCTACATTGCTGGTGATGACACGCCTGGGATGTTGTTTCTTCTGAATTTCTGGCCCTGTTAAAAAAGTCAGTGTCAAAACACAGGTACTGTTTTGCTTGAAGCTGCTGTATTTATGCGTAAAAAGTTTGTTTTCTCAAATTTAAAATTTGCAAATAAATGAATATATAAGAAATTTCAAACTCCTCCTGATAGCCTGAGTATTAATTGGCAGCTATTGCTGACAGATTCAGTCACAACCACTCTAAGATATAAAGAGGAATTGCCCCTTTGAAGATCACTATCTGCTATATCTATGTTTCAAGAGGTTTCTAGTATATATTTTGTCTGGGGATCTCACTCTGCCTACTATTTATGTCAGAAATTGGAGCACAGTGTCTAGTGGAATCTGCTCTTGCCATGCAATCCTCCACTGAAATGTGGAACTGGGCTGCATTGTAGGATTTGTACAGGAAAAGGTCTGGGTTCTGTATCCTAAACAAGCTGGGGATTGAGATGTAGCTTTGTGTCTGATTGATTTCAGATGGACTGTACATGGTAGAGCTGGGTTCTTATTATTTGATACCAGGAGGATGCTGTCACTTGTCTAGCAGAGCATTCATTTTCAGACAAAAAAAAAATGCAAACCAAACAAAAAATGCCACAACAAACCAACTCAAGTCCTAAACCTTTTCAGTTGAAATTTGGATGCTGTTTTGGAAGTGCTGCATAGAGCCAGGTGAATGGATCGAAACAATTGGCTTCAGTTTGTTTTAAAAATACATCTTATGGAAGACAGGGTAATAACAGAAGCATCAGCCTTGTGTAGTCAGAGAGAAAGTGTGATCCAGATTGTGCTTAATAGCACCACATGATACCCTGGCCATCAAGCTAGGAGTAATTTTTGATTAGCTACATATGACCTAGTAGTTGTTCTCTCTTGCATGTAGTCTTTGCATTTGGTTCCTAATTTTCCTTGCTTCTGAGAGTAGCTGCTCCTGTTTTTGAGAATGTATTTATTTTCTATTGAGTTTCCAAACACAATTTATGCTCCTGTGCAATCAAGTGCCTTTGTGGAATCCAAGGCAGACATGATGTACTCATTTTTCTGCTAACACACAGAACAAACTTGAAGATTGGGACCACATCTCAGCTATGAAGTCTTTTCACATCAGAGAAAAGGATCTTTTCTTTTGAGAAATGTATTGCTTGATGCAAGGATGCCTCTTCCCAAAGAGGATTGCTGCTTATCCTCCTTAATGACAGTAGTCAATTTGGCAAAGTACAGGCACAATGGAAGTTTTATTCAGTGTGTTTAGTAGAAAGGTAGCAATTTCTTTTTGGTATTTTAATGGTGGCAAAGATCACTGATCTTAAATGGTGCAGCTATAAGTATAATTTTGCTAGAATTACGTTTAAAATACAAAGATTTCTGGAGCATTAGATAATGATGAAGGACAAAGTTTTGTGCAGACCTTTCAGGGTTCCCTGACAAAGTCAGCTGTTTAATCAAGCTTTTTTTTTTTTTTACTTATTTGTCATTTATATTTTAATATTATATATTTATTTTAATTTATTTTATTTATTGTTTAATCAAGCTATTTGTTACATCTAAATATAAAGGCATGCATTAAGGAGGAAGAGAAACAGACCTGTGAAATGGAGAATTGGCATCTCACCAGGAAATTCGTATAAAAAAGGATGCTTGAACAATAAGGAGGGTATTTAGACAAGACACAAAACCACTTCCAGGACCAAAGAAAAATTGCAAAAGAGTTGGAACTTGGTGCTTTGCTTACTGAAACCAAAGGTAAAGATTGTTTTTTGTAGAAGTATAAATACCTGTGCTTTGTTTTGTCAAGAAAGGCAAAGCAAGAATTTTTTGAAAACTGAAGTTGCTTTAAATTGGAAGGGAAAGCACAGTTTAACAGTGAATTATTGTAATGGCTGTTGAAATTGGAAGGGTTTATTTCCTGGTATGTGTGGGTTAAGAGGATTTTATAATCTTTTATATTTAGCTAGATATGGGTTAGTCAAAATAATAGTAAAGTAGTTAAGTAAATGCTCTCAGTTCTGTGTCAGAAGGGACTGCTCTGGCTTCCAGCCTGGTCTTTAAAAACTGAAAATGCACAGCAGGCTGATGTCACTCGTTTCTAATTAGGGCCTTGTTGTAGTCTGTATTTGTGAGGACTTATTTTGGTGTCTGCAGCTGAAGGAAGGAAACCCTTCAAATGCTACTGCATCTGAGAGCAGGGTGTGTGAGTTGTATAAGGGAAATCCACTGCCACCATGCTAGGCAGAGGGCTGAATCCAGCAGCCTTTCCTCTGGCCAGACTTCCATTAGTCTTAGCAAAAATGTGAAAACAGACTGTTCTGCACATCCAGCTGGAATTCTTCCCTTAAGATCATTGCAGGGATGTAAGAAACCAAGCCCAAACAATATCTGCCATTTGTGATGCTCTGAATTAGAACTGTGTTGCTCTCCATGGGTCTGTAGCAGTAGCTGGACTGCTTCTGTATGCTGGCCTCAGCCAGGGGTGTGCACAGGGAGTTTGTTGCCATTAAACAGCAGAAATAGAAGCTTCCCAGCAGAAATAGAAGCTTCCCAGCAGAAATAGAAACTTGCAGTTCTCAATGTGAAAACAATTTTGACTTGAATGTGTGTTTTGTGTGAGTAAGGATTTGGGTTTTACAGGTTTTTACAGTCTGTCAGTCACGTGTTCTATGATAATGGGTGACAAGTGAGAGAAGGAATAGTCATACTTCTCAAAAGTTCGCAAAAGCATTAAGCATTTTAATCATGTTCTTTTTCTGAAAGACATAAGTAGTTGGAATGAGGAGTTAATCATAACTGTACAACATCTTTTATTAAATTGCTTATTAAACTAGGCATAATAAATCACGTGCTGTTTTCCAAGTCAGTAATGCAGTGGAGGGGGAATGCATTTTCTTTTAATGTGCTTTGAGATGCATCTTGAAAGTAAGGTGTGCTGAAAGAGTTTTCGAGAATGCGACACCCACGTATGGGATGCTGTTGCTTGATGTTGCTGTAGGGGAGCTGAAGAGGTGCTGGGTGCACTGGCAGCCACTGCCTTCTGCTGTTGCATGAAGCCGTGTAGCGTGGTTGGGTTTTGCTTGCTTTCTGTGTTGGGCAGTGTGTGGTGGGAAGCCTAGGTTCATCACATGGTGTGTGTACAGCAGCTGCTTTCTCAGCAGCAGAGGGAAAAGGAAGTTAGTGGGCCAGCTAGAAGTGTCCCTGGGGTGAGATCGGATCAGCATACCCTGCCGATACAGGTAATCATTAAGGCTTACTAATACAATATGGTGTTGTCAAGATTAAAAAGGTGTGTTTTTTTCAGGGGAGTTAAGAGGATTGTGGGTTGAGAGTTTGTGTTAAATCTCTAATAGTGGCAGGAGTTTGGGGGTAGTTGTTTCAAAAATAAACAAAACCCAGTAAATGCAGCATGCGCTGCTGAAGTTGTAAAGCAGACTGTATTATTAGCCACAGGAGGGTTAAACAGTTGAACAATATCGACCGTTTTACTCATAAATGGTAATTTATGTCTTCTTATTGCTGACTCAATTTCTGTGGCTGGCTCAGACTTTTCTGTTGCTGTCAAATGCTGTTTGGCCGTTCTGAAGGTGGCCACACTTTTCTCAACAGTTAGTGCCACCTGGGGGACCCAGAGAATGCCTTCAAGAACAGGGTGGGAATGAGCAGCTGATGGAGAAGGCCTCAGAGAACAGAAAACTTCCTCCATTGGCAGAAAATCCATTTAAAAGACTTTCTTCCCTTTCCATGTGTCAGAAATCTCAGATGGAGGGGGACTGGATTGTGGATTTTAATAAACTGTAGTGCACATCACTCCCCATCTCCTTATCTCTTGCATTTATAGGGTAAAATTAATGAAGTTAACAACATCTACTCAGAATCTTGGTTGTATGAATTGCTTAGATCTTTTAAAATAGAGAAGTAATTTCTTGTGGCATTCATGGACTTTTTTTCAGGCTAGGTTGATTACTTAGACTTATTGTCACCATGATGTGTGCTGCTATCTGAAACACTTGGGTGCCCCTTGTACAGTAATATAAGATGTCCAATTCAGACTAAGGACCACTGCAATGCTCAAAGCAAAAATACTGAAATAATTATAAAATACTATTAAAGACCGATTTCTAACAAAGGTGCAAAGGCAAAACGAAAGAGGAAGGTGCTTAGATGGTAGAAATACATCATGTAATTAGCAAATAAAATGTCTAACGCTGCTTGTCTGACAGTCTTTTACTTTTTCACTTTGGTGTCATCATTTTCAACATGGAGCTTTAACTGAAAGAATTTTTAGGGGTGTGTAAAAAAAAGAAAAGATGAAAGAATAATCTGTGCAATCAAAACATTTAAAAATGGTGCATTACAGTGTATAGTGTTCAAGACAAGGTCTACAAAGAATGTTTGGAGAGATCAAATGATACATATGATTGTGGGGCTTTAACTGGTAATTATATTTTGAAATTGCCAGACATGTAAGGTTGACATTAAAGGTAAGCTTAAATTTAGGGCTGGGGTAAAGCTTCAGCATCCAATTTGGTTTTCACTGAATTGCGTGTTGTTTTTCTTAGGAAACTTTTCTGCAGATTTAAATTAAAGCTTTTTTTTTTACTTTTTTTTTGTTTGTTTTATGGTTTTTTTTGTTTGTTTGGGGGATATTTAAAAAAAATAAAAATAAAACAGAAGTTTTTTTATTTGGAAGCATTCCTTATGTTTCATGTGGTGATTAAACTTAAATTTCTTTATAATACCTACCTGCTTAGTGTTGTGCCCTGGGCTTGCACTTGGCCTGTGCCTCCTGTGGCACCCCGTGAGCAGGACCTTCCAGGCTGTCTCTGTCCTCGTGTCTCCTGAAAGGCAGGACATGGTGTGCTTTGTGAAATGTAATTCAAAAAGACTGTGGTTTTTCTGGAAAGTAAGGTGATATGTATGTTACTAGAGCTTTCCTGTAACATTGTAGCAGCATTTCTAGGTGAAAAACTTAAGATTTTTCAGTTGAAAGACTTGTGTTTTGATTTTTTTTTCCATCAGTAAAATTCTATTTATCATTTTGCACAAGTTCTCATTATGCACAAAAGCAATGCTAACAGAGACTTATCTCCCAGGAGAAAAGGCAAGAGCATCACATATGCAATCCTGATGCAAATAATTAGGCCCACAATATACACAGCATCGTAATATGAGATTAATCATGGCATGAAGACTTGTGGTGGCCAAGAAACAAGGTGAACATGAAGAATTTGAACAGCTGTGTTGTCTGGGCATTTAGTTAGGTCTCTCTGAACACACACACACACACACACACACTTGAAAAACCAGTTTAACAGCAACATGTGCTGGTGGAGCACAAAGACAAGCAAGTCTGGGTGGGTGTTGGGAATCCTTCAAGGAAACAAATATTCTCATCTTCTCCAGGGCATCAGGGATGAGTTGTCCAGAGTTGTAGGACTGCAGGTAGCATTCCTTTTGTTAATGACTAATCAATACCAAAGGAAGTCATACTTCCCTTTCAGCCAACCTGTAACCTTTTTATTTAGATTGTCTTGGGCTAGGTTGTTTGAGAGAAGCATTCTTTGGTTTGGTTTGTGCAGTGTCCAGCATGAGCGACGTTCGCTAAGAGCTGTTGCAATAAGAGCAAGAGGTGTCTTGTAATTTAAAATTTCACTTTAGAAAAATACATGCTCTAAAACTCCCATTAAATTCACATAGAGACAAAATATTTAATGTGACTGCTGGTTGAATTGTACTGATTACTGGAGTCATTAACATAGAGGGAACACTTCTGAAAATTGGCAGATTTAGAAAGAATAGAAATTGTTTCTTTGTTAAGTCAATTATTGTAGGAACTTGTTTATCTGTCTGTGTTTTGGATAGTTACTAGTCTCACCTGAACCTAAGAGAAGCTGGGTGTTTGTTATCACTTAATTGTTTTTATTATGTTCTGCTAAGAACACAGAAGCCCTTTATTTTCTGTTTGTTGCTGTGAAATTGTTTCAGTTTTCCAACTTCACAGATATATGCTGTATCAGTGGTTTTTAATTGTGCATATTTATGGTTTTGGTGTTTTACAAGATTCTGGAGGTTAAGCCTCTCAGCTCTCACTGTTCTCTTTTTGTTTGCTGCTGATGGAAACACCTTAGCTGCAGCAAGTAAACTGCTGGCAAAGGAATTGCAGCACTAAGATAAAGCTGTTTCTAATCTAAGTGCTTCTCAGTTGAGAATTGCAGTATGAGGAAAAAATATATTCAAGGCATCAGTCAATTGTGGCTTTTTTCTGATGTACTATATTTGCAACTGTATTTGAGCTGAGCACAGCGTAAACCTGGCCTAATTGCAAGGACTGGAAAAAGAAAATAACTTGCACTTTTTTTACCTTGAATAAATGGTTATTTCTTCAAGATGAAATGGATACCTGCATTCTGGAAGAAAATAATAACAGTGCTGTGCCTGTGTTAATTAAGTAGTTGGGAAAGAATGTACACATTTGTCGTTGGATCTTCCTAGACTTCAGATCACACACTGGAGCATATTCGTGATAGAATTAGTGCTAAAGTGAATATTGTGCGTTTTGATGATACTTTTATTCTTGCCTTCCACTTCCAAGAATTTGTGTATGATTCTGGGTACAGTCCTGTGCAATGGCATGCTACAAGTAACCTTTTGTAATTCTGGAGTATTAAGTATAGAAAATAACACAGGGTTTCATAATTTATTTGTAATTAATATCAACACCAAAGTGTTTGTGATATGAAAGAGAGATGTATTACTTCTGTGAGACTGCATGTAAATATCTATATTTAGGTAATATTGGTTTTGTAACATTGCTGGCTTAACTTCTAACATACTGTTATTTTTTCATCTTAGGTCTGAGGGTAACTGTGTTACTAACATCATCCCTCATGATAT
>JBCJKH010025186.1:20526-31007 GCA_039877255.1 Loriculus beryllinus | reverse complement strand
TGGTTGAAATGAATGACTTGTATACACATGTGATGTAAGAGTTTGTGATACAGATTCCTTCCTAAAAATTACGCAGTCCAAAGAATTCAATTGTCCTGTCAACATGTCCTGAACGTGAGAATCGTCAGTAAGTACAGGTGTTGCACTCAGTTTATACAGCCAGGGAATATGGATCACTACTTGTTCTCTTTCTTTTTCCTCATGCTAAAGGAGGAAGGAGTACAGGCATTGCTACATTTTTCTGCTTCTTTAAAAACAGTAGTAGCACTAGCTCTTCACTAGTTATCCTTGAATAATATGTAGGCAGCAAGAACTTAGTTAGAAAAGGTTTTTGTGTTTAGTTCCCCTTCCTAAATTCTAATCAGCTTCTAAGCAGTCCTTGTATTATCTCAGAATGTTCATTTTTTCCCCTCAGTATTGTCTACCCCTAGCCTGAAAATCATTTTAGAAACCTTTAAGTTGAGAAAGAAAATATTTGGTGTGAAGTGGAAGGCAGATGACTGGGTACCATGGATAAAGGGTTACCAAAGGAAATGGTTCACAGAGAAGAATAAGAGAATGTAATAAATGCATTGATTATAAAACTAGCCCCAGTCAGGAGTAAGTAGCAAGTACGTTATGAACGACTTCATAAAACTAAGTGCAGTGTGGCAAGTAGGGGGGATGCAGTTTTGGGTCTTAAGTATAACAAAGTATAAAAATAAGGAAGCACCCAAGGTGCTCCTGATGCCAGCTGCCCATTTCAATGTAATGTTCAAGGATTTCATGAGCAGAGGAGGCTGAACTAACCATTTTGTGCTACCATTCACAGTGACCCTATAAAGGCAAAAATATACTATTAAGGTGGCCAGGAAGAGCTGTCCGCACTGTGCCCTTACTTTACATTTTCTGAAGATGCAAAGGGCTGCTCAACATCTAGGTCATCTGTTCTGACCAATCTTGGATTAAATATATCTATATATACATATTTATTTATTTTTTTTAATGGGCCAGATGAGTTGAATGGAATGTGATGTCTTATGTAATTTTTCACTTAAGATTTGTGCTGCCCTAGGCTTTACCAAAACAAGGATGGGGAGACAGTAACAACCCAAGTAAGAAATTCCCAAATGAGATTCAAGTGTGAGGTATCATTTGGCAGTGTGAAGGTGAATTTACATGTGTTCTGATCACCTTTAAGCAAGGTTTTCAGGTTTTCTGGTTTAACTGCAGGGAGGAGACCTTGGAGTACAATGAAATAAATGCCTAGGGAGAAACATTCAAAGAAAAGGCAGGCTGTGGACTGTATAGAGTCTGATGAAATAAAATATGATGATACATTTTATTGAAAACTGTATAGGGAAAAGAAAAAAGAGCATGAGCAGAATTGTGATGGAAAAGGTTGTTATTTTCATTTATTCATGATGTGAAAATATGCATCATCTTGAGAAATTTTCAAAAATTGCAGCTGTACCTGAGGAAAGTCATTTGATCTTTTATACAGTTTGGTTAAAAATCTATAGAGAATTAGCTACACCTAACTGTGTGAAGCAGAAGGGTGTTTTTCAGTGAATGATCTATTCTATGAATGTTTCTTGAGACATTGTAAATAATTGTACAGACTGTGTGATGTTGTACCAGGTAACCTCCATTGTTTTGAGGGCTAGGGCTGAAGGCCATTTTTTATCAATTACTTGAAGCATGGTACCAAATAAAGTAATATTTTTTTGGGATTCACATTACTGCTTAATGCATTAGCAACAACTGGCTGAGCACTAAACTGTGCACTTATTCTGAATGTGTGTATGCATTACTACAACAGTTTGAACATTACAGAACCAGATGTACAAGATCATACACAGGCTAATAATACTGGAGCATTTCAGAAGCCAGTGTAACTGGAATTTCTTTAAATGCTTTTGTATGTTTTGTAGCATGTTTCTTCAGTCCCTAGGTAATCTGCAATAATATACCAAAGGATTTCAATGGGGCAATTATGTCAGAGTTAAGGTACATAAAATTACAAGAATGTTCATGAGGTTTGTCAGGTTTAGGCTTGGTTGGGGTTATTTTTCCTACTTTGTAGCTGTTTCTGCTCCCTCCGCTCTTGTAGTTTAACATTAAGGAAAGCTACTAAAGCCCATTGCCTATCAGAGCAATCACAGACATAAAGAAATTGCCGTTAAGACTGACATTTAATCCTGACTGCTTTATGCACCTTATCTCATGCAGACCTGTAATATCCAAGTGTGTTCTTCAGCTCCTTTTTAGTCTGTAATTATTCTTTTGGCTCTAGTGCATAGCAGCAGACTAAAACTATCTCAAGTTCTCTGAGTCATGTTTTAAACACAAACCTTAACCTCCCGTTTCAGTTCACTTGACACTTGCGTATATGCGTGACTTGCATGAGTGAAAATTGAGGCTGCATATTTGAGTGTGTCTTTTGAAACAGCTGTTCTTTATAGTGAATTTTTGTTCTCTGCCAGTTTGTGACCTGAAACTGTACTAGGAATCAATGCCAGAACTGCATAAATTCAGTGAAAGCTGAAGTGGGAATGCATGGTGAAAATGTGGAAGTATGGACTAGCATGTGAGATTGAGGAACCATCCTATACATGGAGTAATAATGTGCTTACCTACCTGCTTCCCTCTCTAGCCCATTAACCTGTGAGGCTACTGTGTACATCATACGGACATTGAGGTTAAAAAGAGTTTTTCTTACGTACCACACACTTCTGGGTTTGTCAAATGTGCCAGATATGAGGCAATGAATTTGACTTTTTAAAGTTAAGGCTCAAATTATGATTCCTTTCTAATTTTCTTTCTTTTTAACTGTCATAGTTAATGTAAATTATATAGAACATTAGAAAACATGTTATCAACTTGACCATTCCTGAACATGTACTTTCTTGCCTTCCCTGAAGGTTATAAGAGCATCACTAATGCTTTTTGATGTGTTCTATGCAGTCGTTTCCTTTTTGACTATTGCTTGGTGCTAAGTGAATATTTTCATTGGACTGTTTTAGAATTTAATTTTTTTATCCTCAACATTAACATTACTAGGAAGACAATTTTTTAATAGGCAAAATCAGGATTGGTTCCCCCCATATAATACTTCATATTTATGTCATATTCTGTGTTTACAAATAGATGCACATACATCTTAGGTCGTCCATACGACTGTAAAATAATAAATCTAGGCAAAAAGCTGTATGAGCTGAAACTTACAAGAAGGAAGGAAATAAATGGTGAAATCAGCCCATAACCATAAATTTGTGGCTTTCAAGACTGTGTGATGTAAGACTTCTTAAAATGTTTTGAAAGACAGGATAATTAAAGACATGGAAGTAAAGAATGTCCCGTAATTTGTCATTTGTATTGAATATATCAAGCAATTTACTACAATGTGGTATGCAGTGAGCTGGTAGTGTTTGGCCTTCACATTAGATTTCACAACAGTGAAGTAGTTAATGAGGACCTTGAGTCAGGCAGTGAGAGGGTGCACCTTGGCAATAAATCCCATAAAAACATTTGCTGGGAAGCCAGCAAAACAATAACATGGCAAATGACAGTTGAAACAGGAGCAGTTATTTATGGAATCATTTATGGGGGTCACACCAATAATTTAAATACTGTAAACAACTTTTTGTTGTTTAATACTACTTCTTAGGATTTTTTTTCATATATTGATGTTATCTTTTCCATTTATTATATTTGAAAATTCACTCTTACCACATTTTTAGTTTTGTTAGGTAGTTGCAACCTAGTGTGTGTTTTATTCTTGTTAGACTTATTCTTTAATAGTTCCATGTTTTGTCTTTTTCATCCCTGAAAGCCTGAACAATGATACGGGATCATCTTATTATTTGTGTTTTCTAATGCTAAAGCGACCATGAGCCACCATTCTCTTGCACAAAAAAATGCAAAGGGGGCACCTCAGAAGAGGCAATTCCAGTACACACTAGGATTCTTATATTCCCTGGCAATACTCAACACATTTACATGCTCAAAAATCCTACCCCAGACTGGAGCAGCTGTGAAGAAGGTGAAATAAAGTGTTCCAGGGGATGAGAGAGGTCTTTTAGAAGAATATGGTAGAAGGCTCTGCCTCTGAGAAATAAAGACAGAGTGCAATGCAACTTGTGTGCTCTCTAACTCATTGGGGAAGTGGAATGAAAAAAGCATTTAATCTAAAGCGTGGTAAAGAGATGAATAAACATACCTATATGTATGGTGTAGCTCAGCGAGTGTAGGAGGAAGATGTTAAGATGAAGCATTTGCCTGGGACTGATAGCAGTTGCTGGTTTGTACTCTGCAGTGCTGGGAGAAAGCTGAGCTGGGTTAATCCTTAGTATTAGAAAAAGATGTAAGTGGGGGAAAAAAAGGCAGCAAGTCATTCACAGGTAAGTTCTCATGGGGAATATTTAATTTTTATACCCATGTAACTTAACATTTCAGCTTGTTTTTATTATCTCCACCAGCTTTATCTTATACACAGGTTTTATTTTTTAACCTCTGCTCCAAAGGTGCTGTTTCAGATGAGAGGTCCTGTGAATTGTTCCTAAGTGGCAACAATTTTTTCCTGCTTTGCTTATTTGTCAGTGGTAGTGGTGGATGCGGGGGGGTGCTTAAGTGTGCCCCTGGCTGCCTGGGGGTCTTGCCTGCTGCTGCCAAAGCTACACATCTTGTGATGGCAAGTGTTATACTCAACTGTAGAAAGGTTTTAATTTTTTTTAATCATATTGAGCTCTTTGCCTTAGTTTTGTGACTTGTATTCTGTTGGCTAACTTCTGTCCTTAAAGAGGAATTCATATTAATTGAATTTATATCAAAGTTGCTGCATGATAATCAAAACACCTTCTTTCACTGGCCAAAGAAAAATTGCTCAGGAATGTTTAAATAGGTCTTGTTTATCTCATTCCCTAATTTGCTGTACCTCTCGTACACTCCTACTCTTTTACTAAAAAAATCCTACTTAGAACCTGCCTTGTGCTAAGTAATTGCCATCAGCTTTCTCCAATGGCAGCTCTGATAGCAGCCAGTCACTGAGCCCTTCCTTGATAACTTGTTTGGGTGTGCTTTGCCTCATTAGCCCATAATATAATTGCCTACTTTGTGTTTACAGCAATGCTGTTTATTTTGGGGCTGTTGGTATTTGATGAGTGTGTCTCCATTAGCGTTGCTTTAAAGATGTTTTCTTTTAATAATGGGTTGTGAAGTGAGTTAGCTTTAAAAGAAAAAAAAACCAATAAATTTTAATTAAACAAACAAACAAAAATCCAAAAAGCAGCTTTGAATTTATGTGCCTTCATCCTCAAAACTTGGATAAAGCTTTAAGGGAAGAAATTCTTTTTACATCCATGTGACAGTTGTGATGGTTGCACAATAACATGGTGGGGTGCTGTAAGGATGTGAGTGGATTTGTACACTGTACTGCCAGGGGTCTTTCTGTATGCCCGCTGTGTCCCTTTCCTCTGTCAGGACATCTAACAGACATATCAGGTCTTGACCTGAGGTAGCTGCTTTCTCTCAATGCAAGTCCTTTTCACTCTTCACTGGCTTTCAGTAATTACAGTTTTGGAGTAACTCTGGTTTTCCAATCCTTTTAAAAAACCCAAAACTCACTGTTTCCATGAAATTCATCTATCAGAATGTTATTTTTAATAGATGAATTTATTGCTTTACCCAGAAGTTTTTCACTTTCCAGTCTTTTTCCAGGTATAGGGCCTCACTGCACTCACTTCAGGTCAGGAGCAGAACAGCAGTTGCATCAGGTTCTCCCCATACTCTGGAGCAGTGAGTTGCTATAAAGCATGAGTTTGACTGCTTTGCCTTAAAAGATACCTGAAAAGGTTCTATTAAATAGCAGGTTCTTTCATTGGATTTGTTTTTGTGAGTCTAAAGGAAAAGCTCTATCCTATTGTAGTAACTTGATTGTGAAAAATCAGAGGTGGTTCTTTACAAAACTGGTATCAGTTCCCTCCAGTGTATAATAAATCTGCTAACATACAATGTGGATAAGTCCATGTCTTTTTATGTTTGGTTTCCTGTGTGAGCAACTTGCATCATACAGCAGTATTAGACACTCTAGAATAGGAGGTATTTACTTGCTTTGTTTTCATGTAGTCAGGCTAAATTCAATAGCTCTTGAAAAGTGCTCTGAAGTCCTCTACTGAAAGGGTCTTGTTTCATTTGCTTCCAGTAGCTCCCACAATGAGCTAATCACTATATAAACATATTTGTCTTCCAAATTAGCAGGAGTTGAACAGTCCACTTCTTTCAAGGAGTGAAACTGTCAAGCATGTGGAAGAAAAATTAGTCATCCATTTCTGTAAAATAGCAATTTCTTTATCCTCAACCGCTTTTTGTGTTGTTAGGAGCAGCAATTCATCTACTAAACTTTTCCAGACTAAGAGATATGCTATAGTGATGCCTTAGTGCAGCAGCAGGCTAGCACTCTGAGCGACTTCATTGGTCCTTGCACTTTGCTCAACAGCAGCAAAACCGAATTGCCAAATTTTTTTTCCCTGCATGAGTATAGAAGTTTAAATAGTGACTAAGTGGTCAATTCACATGGCAGCTAATAGGAACGGCATGGTAAATGTTTCAATTTAGAAAAGGCTTCAAAGTCTTCATGAGGACCCAGAGGAATCTGATTTCCCAGTTGACCAGGGGCTCATCAGAAGCTGGTAGCAAAAATCCCTGCTAAGAGTCAGATCAGTGCACTGGAGCTGATGGCCTTGCTCTTACCAGTGTTGCCTGCCAAAGAAAAGGTGAAAACATGTTAAAATACAGACATGACTTCTACAGTCCTAGCCTTCCCAACCAAGTTCAGTTAACACATCTTAGAACTGAGCTCTGCAGGCATATTTTAGTGTTTTGGTTTAAATCTGTTGTATTAAAACCTTTTAGCTAAGTAATTTTCCTTATACTGTTACACCTTTGTTTCCCCATCTGAGCATGGAAACTAAATTTTCTTTCATTTAAATCAAGGCCTAAGACATACTGTGGTAGAAACACTAAGTGTCTGGGGTTCTTATGTAGAAAAAGTGCTTATACAACACATAGCTTTTAAATAGCTTAACAAATCTAATACCTGATGGGACTGTGATCATGCATGGAATGTGTCAACCTGTACAGGGAGCACAAGCTATATAAAGCTGACTGTAAATGGAAGCTCTTTCCTATCTTAACTATGTGGCACTATCATCAATCACTAAAAATCTTTTTTTTCTGTATAATCTCACTTTTCTTTCATACCCAGTTTGCTCATTGATACTGTAATTTCAGTATTTATAGTTTTACAGTTGTGGGTTTTTTTATTGTTGTTGCCTTTTAGGTTACTGTGACACCAGGGGTGAATAAAACAGGTATAACCAGGTTACTTCTCATATGAACTCTTCTCTCATATGAAGTATTCTCAGGAAAGTTATGAAAATCATATAATTTAATTCATTTGTAATGTGACTTGACAATAATTTGGAAAAGAGATGACACAATTAGAATCTTCTCTAATTTTTTTCTGCTGTATTTGAACTATCCCTTGTTCCAGATGTTTGCTCTTCAGAGACCGGGCTTCTGAAATGGTTAGAAACAAGGTAGTTGTGGTAGATATTTACTTCCCCACTTTTGCTTTAAGCTAGACAGTCTGTCAATTATTTTATAAGTCAGGGATGAATTTCTGGTGTAATTTTTTCCAATTTTCTCTTTTATGATTGGGATTAAAAAGCCTTCTACTCTTGTGGTTTTTTTCTATTATCTGAACTCAATAACTTTCTACTTTTTGATACATGAAAATAATTGGATGATGATTGGATAAATAATGCATCTAAAAACAAAGTGGAGCTGAATGAATAACAGTTGAAGATTACCTTGTTAGTGTAATAAGACTGAAATGCATTTTTTCATCTGGGTAGGGTTCTGAGCTAATGTAATCTTTTTAGCCCTTATCTCAGGGAAAAGAAATCTCAATGTGCAGAACGAAACTGAAATAGTGACATGGAAAAATTCAGTTGCTCTTTGCACCTTTTTAGTAGCAGAAGCAAGAAAAAAATTGAGGAATAACAGAAACTAACATGTTTGGTGTTGAAGTAATTCTTAGCACTAATGGTGTACAGCAGGAGACTCCTGTATGCTGTGAGACCAAAATCTAGTATGATGATGATAAGAAATTGTAAAAACACCAAAAAGCCACCAGTGTTGTTGGGTTCATATTTCACTGGCAGATGGAGTGGCTGCAACATTTGTCTCCCAGAGCAGAAGCTTAGTAAATGCAGTCAGTTTTCTTGAATCTCTTATCCCTGCTTCTCTAGGGAAATGAATTAAGAATCTGTAGAGGAAAAATGCAAATTATCTATCTATCTATCTATCTATCTATCTATCTATCTATCAATCATTTATTTATTTATACACGCACCCCTCCCCCTTCCGGAAAAAGTAGCTTAATTCTAGCCTGTATGGAAAATCAGATAAAAATAAGGTTTAGGCTTTTATCATATGCAGAGATATTTCATAGAATCCACTAGGTTGGAAATAACCTTTAAGATCATAAAGTGCAGACCATTACCCCAGGACTGCAGAGACCACCACTAAACCATGTCACTGAGGGCTTCATCTGCACAGTTTCTGAATGCTTCAGGGACCGTGACTGCTCCACTGCCTTGTGCAGCCTGTTCTGATGTCTAACCACCCTCTCTGTGAAGAAATTGTTCCTAATATCCAATCTAAACCTCCCCTGACGCACCTTGGGACTGTTACCTGTTGTCCTATTGCTTGTTACTTGGGAGAAGCATAGCTCTGCAAGTACTCTGGAATAGTTTAGGATAAGTTTGAGAATAACTTACTGTTGTGAGATAAGTAGAATGAATATACCAAATTGCACAAGGATACCTTAGTTTGTCCAAAGCACACTAGGTTGGAGAGTAACCACAAGGGATTCATGTACTGTGTTGTCCAGAAAACTATACCAGAGCATTATTTAGACAGTGCTTTTTATTTATGTAAAACTATTTCATTTTGTTTTATTGGAGGCCCCCAGTTTAACAAGCGCTTAAAAGGTCTGATGATGCCTTCGTGATGTCCCTCTGAAGTACATCATGAACAGATAGTAATGAAATCTGTCCTTGCTATGTGAACTTTAAGAAAAAAAAGAAACCGGTTGCGTATATTTAAGAGTGGATGTTACTTCTGTCCCAGCTCAGAAAGTGTTTCCTTCAGATGATCTGTAATAGATTTTTCTTTTCCTGTATATTTTATATAAATCTTGTTTGAAAATGTATTTCTAATCTGCTGAGAATCGGTAGCATTTATTCCTTTTTATTGCAATCTAGCTTGTTAATTTGATAAAGAGTCTGTCAGCATTTCTTTTGCATATTTTATTACTTTGCGTGCTTTAAAAAATTCCTGCTACACTGTATATTATTCAGCCATTTGTGGCTTGAAACACTGCCTAAATGCCAGCTTATGTTTCCCCGTTTTCAGGCCGTAGCTTTTTATGTCTGACAACTCAAGACTTGCAGCAATAACATCAAGTTCCTGCTATGCTTAGAAAAACAGCACCCATTAAAAAATATCATCTGCCACCATTTTATTGCACAATGGATATATCTGCTTTGGGGGGGTTGCAGTATTTTGTTTGACTTGCTGGTTTTTATAGATGAAGTTTTTTATACATGAAGTTTTTTTATACATGAAGTTTTTATATAAATTCCAAAATGCTTTTGCCTTTCATGGCTAATCACTTTTTGGAAAAGTCAAAGTGGAATGTTTCTGTCTGACTTCCATGTGTAGGAAAGCCTTCGAAAAGTCCTTTCTGTATGTTCTCATTATACTAATATTTAGCCAAGGTTTGCAGAGACTTCACTGCCTGGAAGTACTATCTCTTTTCTGTCACCAGTCTGATCTGTTAAATCCCAATTAGTGTGAAAAATGAGAAAGATCTTGGTTTGCTTGGCTGTTTCAACAGTGTGCTGAAAATGACCAAATTGCTGGAGAAGACGATTCTCTTGGAAACCTCAACAGCTCAGCCTCTTCATCTGTAGGCACATCGAGCTCATCTGAGTGTGTAAATAAAAATAAATAATGCAATGAAAAAATATGCAGAGTATTTTGCTGAAGTACTTCAATTTTGGATCTGCTATAACTAATTTAAATCTTCTGTAGAGATTTATGCAGGCTTATAATATTTAAGGTTTATAATATTTGTAATTTAAGGCTTTCCTGCTACTAGATGGTTTATACTTTATATTTTATCATGATACCTTTTTTTCTGCAGAGAAAGTCCCTTTTATTCTCCCTTCCGTTGCTCCTTTGAAGAAAACATTTGCTTCTCCATGTATCTGAGGTAGTGAGACCAGAGTAGCTCTGGATTCTTTAAATGACTCTAATTGGGCTTCTTTTAGTATATGCAGTATCCTTTTTTTTTTTTTTTTTTTTTTTTTGCAGAAGACTTTCCTTTCTTTGTGCAGTTTCTCTACCACCAGCCGTCCGTCTCTTACATCCCT